>JAIUZE010070424.1:0-144594 GCA_022085475.1 Heliosperma pusillum
GGAAGTTTTTCCCTTGACTATTTGATTTGTGTGATATGTGCCGTGTTTGACTAAGAACCCCATTAGAGAATTATCAGTGTGATGGGCGTCGCGTTGACCAGTGCTCTTATATTCTATGAGTAGCTTGACCCGACATGGATCGGCCGTTACTACCTTTAACTCGTATAAATATGTTTCACATGGCTTGATAGCTAGTTTGTGTCACTTGGCTTCGGGCCTTTTTGTTAACCAACCGGGGTCATGGCTCCGGCCTAATTGCTGGCCACTTTGGGAATTAGCCAGCTTAATGTACTGCCCAACGACCGTCTGTCTTATGGGGGTCGCCTAGTGTAGATGTGTGCATGGACTTCTTGGTATCAATGGAGACATGGAGACTGTAGTTAGCTGTTCGTCCTGTCTAGGGCTTCTTCCGGCGGGGGACCGTCTTATCACTCTAGGACTAGGAAGGTTTTCCTACCTTGTGGTATAGCCTCAGTTACAGAAGTTCGACTATTGACGGTGCTAAGAACTTATGCCTGTTTCTTCTAGATGTATTGGTCTGTCTTGTTTGATGATGCTAGGAATCTTAGAAGGTGAGATGCCAACCGTTAAGGTTGTAGAGTTTGATTTACCGGTGTTTAACTTATTCACATGATAGCTTGCATGAATAGCTTATCCTTCATATGCTAGGTTATATGTTAGTTATTTGTTTCATAACATGAAAAGTATATCGTATATGTTAAGGTTTTGTATTTTTCATATACATCTCTTTTATGTTATTCATGTTTTATTAAACTCGACATTTCGTGGCTGTGAGAACTCGGAGTTACTCCCCACTGACTGTGGCTTCCGTGTTTATATTTAATGCGGTTGGCAGGTTTGTGATGCATACTTGGGTACATTGACGAGCTAGCGAGCGAAGTATTTACCTTGGACCTATATTCGGTTCTTAGGATTGTATATTATTATACACTCTTTTATTTCCGTATTTATACGAGAGATATGTCTCCCGTTTTGGATATTTCTTATGTATAATATTATTCCCTTTTTGTTATGAACCTTTTTGTTTAAGACACCTTCGTTATGATGAATATATTTAATAGTAGGTTCTGGTTTTAAAATTTACCGATTTTCACTAAAGTGAACCTATTAGAAACGTATTCTCATCTTTTATTTATTTAAATTATTTTTTTTCTTTCCGCAAATTTGAGGGTGTCACATTTATTCTTGTTAATGCCTTGGATTAATTCATGGGCTATCAAATTATTGTCTCCAATTTGTCGCCCTTTAAGAAAGGCATTTTGATAAGGGCCAATAATGGTGGACATTATTCGCGAGAGCCTATTTGTGACACACTTGGTAACAATTCTCATAATCACATTACAGAGACTAATAGGACGATAGTCTTCAACCACTTGGGGGGAGTCACATTTCGGAATAAGGATGATGAAGGTTCTATTTAATTCAGGGAGGACCTTACCAGAATTGAGAATTTCCAACACAGCTGAAGTGACATCATTTTTAACCGGGTACCAGCATCATAGATAGAACAAATCTGGAAACCCATCCGGCCCGGGAGATTTAAGGGCTCCTAATTGAAAGATTGCTTTTCTTACCTCCTTACTAGAGAAAGGTTTTCTAAGAGAGTCACTTTCATCCTCCGAAATTTTGTTATTTACTTCCTTAAATATATCAAAGTCTTCCATTCCTACCGGAGATCGTAATCCTTGTTGTTGAACCGGATTACAAAGCTTATAAAAATATGAATTAAATGTTTCCCCTATTATTTTTTATCGTCATTCCATATTCCTTGAGCATCTTTGATTCCATTAATAAAGTTCCTTCCAGCCCGATCTTTAACCCAATTAAAGAAGTATTTGGTGCAGGTATCTCCGTGTGTATTCCATTTAATTTTTGCTTGCTGTTTCCAAAAAAGGGAGGACGCTTTTAGAAATTCCATTACTTCATTATTTACATCCTCATGGTGGGCTTCGTTATTTCAAAAACCTAAAAACATGTTTTCTCTATTTTAAGTAATCTCATTTCGTACATTAGGGACATGTATGTTCCTATGTTGGGGATGATAAATTATATTTCACAAAATATAAAAATTTGATATTTGAAAAATTCCAAAAACATGTCTTTCTTTTGTACATTTAAAATCATTTAAAAATTTTTTAAAAAATTGAAAAAGTTTGAAAAATCCTAAAAATTAGCTTGTACATAGTTTGCGTTGTATGTATACATTTTTGTTTGCTTCTAATCTCCATACTTAGATACATTACGCATCACTAAGAGACATAGTAGTATTAGAAGACCGCCGAGGTATGATCGTTCTTATTTCTTCTCCTTTTTTCTTTCTTTACTTCTTGTCACATGAGAAGTTTGGAAGAATGTGATGATGATTGTGATGTGGATTTTGATGATTTGACGGTGGAGTGAACATATATGATGTTAGGAGATTACATTAGAGTATATGCCATGTAGTTTGTTAGAGCATTTGCATTAGATTTGTGTATATTCGTTAGAATTATGTCATGGCATGTAGTTGCATTTAGGTAAATAGTTTTTGAATGCCTAATTTGGAAACTTGACAAGCATAGATAAGCCAATGTAGATACCCTTATTACTTAGCACTTTGTCTTCTAAAATAGATTTGAGACACCCTTTTTTGTGTAATTTTTGTATTATTTCGGTCCATTTCCTAGAGTGTAGTCAAGGGCGTGCATTTGACCATCTTGATTACCCCCATGGTGTGATAATTCCTTGGTGACCGCTTTCCTAGGTGACTCTCAAGCCATGTAACTTTTCAATTATCACGTGTTACCTTTACATTTCACAAAAAAGGAAATATGTTGTCACAAATTTAAAAATGAGTTCAAACAATATGAGAAAAAAGCTTGAAATTTTGTCATTTATCTTGTTTTAGTCTTAACTTAGAGAGTGCAAAAGGAGGCTTCTAGGTTCTTCTAAAGTACCCTCACTACATATGGGGTCGCTCACGATGTCGCTTTGGCGAGGATTTGCATATTGTTGCTCTACAGCGCACACCTTCTGCTAGACTACCTTTCTTTCAAAAGAACCCAAATCAAGCAAGCTCCAAAAAAGGGAAAATAAAAATCCAAAATGAAAAAAAAAAAGATACATCAAAAATCTCAAAAACATCGAATAAGAACTCAAACACTTTGTTCCATACATTTATCGATGATTACACCTTTGTTGCATGGTTGAGAGGGACGACCCTTCCTTTCACTTTGGTGAGAGGCGAAATTCCGATCCTATTGTGTCTTCCAACACCATGGGGTTCTCACTTACCATCCTGCCTTATCACCCTTGACAAATCATCCTAGTAAATGAGAACAAATGTTCTAGGTTTACACAATAAGAAGATGATTCAACTCTATAGATGACGTAGGTATAGAGTGTGGGTACGGTGGGTACGAGTGTTGATCTCAGGGACGGGGAGTGTTCAAATTTGATCTAAAGGAGTCTACTAAAGTTCTCGCTAGTCACAAGTGATTTGGGTTTGGATTTTTGACTAAACTAATAAAATAATAAGTAAAGACGATTAAAAACAATTAGGAGGTTTACTTAGGGTGAGAAAATCGAATGTATATCAATAAAGGGAGAAACTAGGGTGAGTAGGTTCATACGGGTAGCATGAGCTATATAGGAAGGTCGAGTCTAGCAGTCGAAGGGTCGTCTAGTATAGGAATTGTAAATTGAGGCTTTCGGTCTTACAATTCCTCCTCACACCGTCTCTAGCTAGCTATCGCAAACACTAGGTCCAATGTGCCAACTTAAGCGTATCTATGAATATCCAAGACTCTCGATCTTATGGCATTCGCAAATAAGAGAAAGATTTATACAAGTTTCACACTAGCATTTTATCAAACATATTATAAGCAAAAGTTGGAGACAAGACAATTATTCAACAATTATACCCAAATATCTTCATGTTCACACATATTTGAAACCATAATCCCCCACTAACCCTAATTCGCGACTTGAGGTTTCACGCCCGTGAGAAAATGAGCAGAAGAAGGCTCGAATTTGTGACAAAACTCACGATAGTTTGTAGCAACGTCAGGCCCGTGATGGTTTCTTTCTTCGTTTGCTTACGCTAGTGACTTCAATACATATTCTGCATTCTTCTCGGTTCGGCTTGCCTTGACGCGGGAATGGCTTTCGCACGTCAAGTAGAACCACCAAGGTATGTAGGACCCTCTAGAGTAGGCCATGAGCCTTCCATATAGCTTATCATCCTCTTGGTCACACAAAACGAGGTAGGAACCGCCTCAAGTGATGATTTACCTACAAAACCAAGATAAAAGCGGGAAAAGGCCAAAGTAAGATAAAAATTACAAAATATCTCGGAGCGTCCCAGGTAAGAAAAATGGGGTAAATAAAGACGGAAAATATGGTCAAATGACACTATATCAAATATCCCCAAACCAAATCGTTACTCGTCCCGAGTAAAAATGAACGAAGTCACGACCCTTAATCAAACTACACTAATAGCATAACCGATACAAGGTAATTAAGGGGCCTTGCTCCGTCCATTCACCTCACGACAAGGTATCCATGAGGTAGGATACTCTCTTGCAAAACGAACAAGAAAGCATCTACAAAAATAAATGGCCACATGCCACATGCATGTGCCGGGAATCATCTTAAATAGAAACAATTCCATCATGAATACTCCTACGTAGTAACTAGTTTCAAAAAGAACTAAGTCTAGGACTATAAAGATGAATCACCTACTCGTTGTGTCTATATAGTACTTTTGTTCACATTCACTACTAAAAATCAAGTCTTAAAACACCTAAATTTTACAACGAATTTTGATTAATGAAACGATATTTATGTTAATTGCATTCCAAATAATTGTCAACAGATCAACAAAAAGTGCATTATATAAATGTTTAAAAGAGGCCGATTATTGCTTTTGGGTATTTTGAGATGTTTTCACTAAGTTTAGGGGTACTATGTAGATTTCGAAAAAAGGTGGTATACCATGTAGAATTCGAAAAAACATAGGATTACCATGTAGAAAAACCCATAAAAAATATAACCTTCTAATAAGATTAGAAGACTCAAAATCAACCCAGAAAAAAATAACACTACTAAAAATACAGGCAATAACAACGCCCCATCAACAACGCATACTCACGAAAATAAAGAAAAACCGTTGTGGAATGGATAAATATTTTTCCGCGGAATTTTATTAAACCTAATAACAACGGGGTTAGTTTTTCAAACGTTGTTATTAGTTTTAACAACGGCGTGAACTAAAATAACTGTTGTAAATAAATTTACTAATAACAACAGTTTATTATATGTCCGTTGTTATTACTTTAGCGCGAAATAATAAAAATTAATAACAACGGGTATGAAAAACCCGTTGTTATAATGTGTTATTAATTTGGCGCATTATTTGGCTTAAATTCATAACAACGGAGATGATTTTGTTGTACGTTGTTGTTAGTTGTAACAACGGATTTAACTTTGTTAACCGTTGTAAATAGGTAACCTAATAACAACGGTGAATATGAATAATAACCGTTGTCAATACGTTTAATAAAGATGAAAAAAAACACAGAACACTACTAATACTGTACTGCAACACAAAAACACAAACACTAAATATAATTTATTGATTTCCTGATCGTCTCTTTGTCATCATCTCCGTCTGCTATTTCTTATTAATCAGGTATTCTAATAATTTTTCTTTATTGATTTCCTGAATTTCGTTTATTTGTGAATTAGTTGCCTTATACATTGCATTTTTCTGAATTATTTGGCTTATTATTGAATTAGTTTTAATTAGTTGGATTTTCTGAATTACTTGGCTTACTATATATACTACGAATGTAGATAAATGACTCGAACTTGGATGAATGCTGCGAATATGAGTGACCCAAACTATAAGGATGGTTTAGCTGAATTTTATGAAGTCGTTGCGAACAATTTGAATGGTTCTTCTAGTATTCCATGCCCTTGTGACAGATGTGGTAATATTAGGTATATGGCTATTCCGGACGTTAAAATTCACCTAGAAAAGTATAGTTTTAGTCGATCCTATACCCGTTGGATTTTTCATGGGGAATCATTAGAGGAAGATAATAATTTTGAAGAAGATGATCTTGATGTATACGAAAGGATAACTGATGATCCCGAGTTTGCCGAGTATGTTGAGTTGGAAGCAGACGAGTTGAATGTTGGGTCTACAGATAATGAAGAAAAAGATGATGAATCAAATGCCTTTGAAGATGAAAACATTAATTTGGATGACCTTGACAACATGTATAAGAAGTTGTGTGAGTCTGAAGCGCCTCTATACCCTGGTTGTAAGTACACAAAGATGTCGGCTGTGGTGAAGTTGTATAATATCAAGGGGGCAACTGGGGTTAGTGACACATGTTTCACTAGTTTATTAGCCTTGATAAACGACATGCTTCCAGATGGTAATGTTCTTCCCGTTAAGACATATGAGGCTAAAAAACTAATTAGAGGGTTGGGTATGAAATATGAGAAAATACATGCATGTCCAAATGATTGCGTATTGTATCGAAAATTATATCAAAACTTAACCAATTGTCCGGTTTGTTTTGAGTGGCGTTATAAGGATAAGGAAGGGATCCCGGCTAAGGTGTTATGGTATTTTCCATTGATACCAAGATTCATAAGGATGTTTGCGAATAGCAATGATTCAAAAATGTTAACTTGGCATGAAACTGGAAGAATAAATGATGGGAAGCTAAGACACCCGGCAGATGGTATGCAATGGAAATCGTTCGACGCTAAGTATCCCGATTTCGGCATGGAACCTAGAAACTTACGTCTAGCGCTGTCCACTGATGGAATGAACCCACATGGAAACATGAGTACCCAACATAGTACTTGGCCAGTAGTGTTGGCAATATACAAATTACCTCCATATGTGTGCATGAAAAGAAAGTACTTGATGTTGTCGTTGTTAATTTCCGGCCCTAAACAACCTGGAAATAATATAGATGTCTTTTGGAACCTCTTTTAGATGATTTGCGAATTTTGTGGGATAGTGGGATAGAAGTATTTGATGCATATAGGAATGAAACTTTCAATTTGAGAGCGATGTTATTGTGTACAATAACCGACTATCCGGCTTATTGCGACCTTTCTGGGCATACGGTGCATGGGAAAGAGGCATGTCCATTGTGTGGGGAGGATATCGAGTCTGAATACTTGAAGTGTTCTCATAAGTATGTGTATTTGGGAAATAGGAGGGGCTTGGATCCTGACCATTGTTATCGCAAGCAGCAGAAAGAATTTAATGGACGTCAAGAACATCGTCAACCTCCTAGAATTTTGAGTGGGCATGAAGTTTATCAGAAAGTAAAGCATATAGAGATAAAATATGGGAATAAGAACGGCTCTAAATTGTCTACTCGTGGGTATAAGAAAAGATCCATATTTTTTGATAAACTTCCATATTGGCCTGACCTGGAGGTCAGGCATTGCCTCGATTTCATGCACATTGAGAAAAATGTATGTGATAATATTATCAATACCCCCTGAATGTTCCCGGTAAAACAAAGGATAACGCCGCAGCTAGGGAAGATATGCAAATGATGGGTATTAGGCTAGAGTTGGCACCACAGAAGAGAGGTAATGGTACATTTTTACCGCCAGCAGCTTATACCCTTTCACGGAATGAGAAAAAAGAGTTTTGTGCATGCTGGAATGGAATTAAAGTGCCACATGGTTATTCGTCCAACATCAAAAGCCTTGTGTCGATGCAAGATCTAAAACTCACCGGGTTAAAGTCACATGATTGCCACACTTTGATGCAACAATTACTATCCGTGGCTATTCGCTCCATTTTACCTGAAAAGGTACGATATGCTATTACCAGATTCTTTCTCTTCTTCCAGTCCATATGCGATAAAGTCATCGATCCCGATGATGCGGATTCATTGCAGGACCTCGTTGTCACCTCTCTTTGTCATTTTGAACTGTATTTTCCACCCTCTTTCTTCACTATCATGATTCACCTGACCACTCACTTGGTTAGGGAGATTTTGTACCTTGGGCCCGTGTACTTGAGATACCAGTATCCTTTCGAAAGATTGATGAAATTCTACAAGGACTATACATCTAATCGGTATCGTCCAGAAGGTTGTATTGCTGAACGTGCTATATTAGACGAAGCTCTTGCATATTGTTACGCTCATCTCTCTCCTGAGGAGTTAATTGGCGTTCCAAAGAATCGTCATAGTGACTGGATGACCGGAAAAGGTATTAGGGGCCGGGTTGAAAAAATTGTGTCACGTGACATGTTACATTTAGCACATACGTATGTGCTACACAACGAAGATGAGGTGCAACCTTATATTCAACAACACAAAGATGAGCTCAAATACGATCACCTAAACAAGAGCGAGATGTGGATTGCAAACGAGCATAAGAAGACGTTCGGAGAGTGGTTTAGGAATATTGTCTTGGAGTATAAGAATTTGTATGGTGATGACATCTCTCCTAGGTTACTACGTCTTGGTTTAGGTCCAAATGCCAGGGCCAATTTTTTCGGCGGTTTTGCTATTAATGGTTATACTTTTTACACCCACGAGCAAGATGAGTTGAGCACAATACAAAATAGTGGTGTGAGTTCTGAATTTGCGGCAATGCACTTTGCTACTTCAAAAGATAAAAAACCTATTTGGGGAAAATGCCTTTATTATAGTGTTATTCAAGAAATATTGGTATTAGATTACATTAATTCCACAGTACTTCTGTTTCGATGTAACTGGGTTGATAACAACAACAATTGTGTTCGAAAGGATAAAATGGGATTTACGTTGGTCAATTTGGATAAGGTTGGCAATAATAAGGATGATCCTTTCATAATGGCATCCCAAGCTAAACAAGTGTCACCGATCCTATGGATAAGAAGTGGTCTGTTGTACTATCTATAAGGAGTAGACGGGGTGCACCCGATAATGATGGGGATAATGATCAGGATGTCGTGTTTGAGGGAATGGATCACTCTTCCACTGTATCTTATTTCGACAATGTTGACACTGATCATGATAACATTGAAAGCATCTATATGCGTGATGATCATGGTGAAGGTATTTGGGTTAACGAAGAAACTCTGTCGGGCAAGAAACGTCCCCGATCCTGAGGTGGTATTGTCTTTAGTTTTTGTTAGCTTTGGTCATTGTTGAAGATTCCCACATTATTTAGCTTTTGGTCATTCATTATACAGTCTCCATGTTTTGGTTTCTGCTGATATTGCTGTGTATAGTGCTTATGATATTGCTGTCTTTGTTGGTTTCTGCTGATTATTATTGCAGTGTATAGTACTTATGATATTGCTGTCTCTTATAATTATAATTAAAAAAAAATAAAGGTAAGCAACAACAACGGTTGTTGTAAATCTACCCGTTGTTATTGATTATAACAACGGTTAATAACCATAAACCGTTGTCATAGTTTTTACTAATTACAACGGGTAGACTACTATAACCGTAGTCATTGCTCTATCACAACGGTTTGTTTATAATAACCGTTGTCAATATTTGTAGATAGAAACACACAACATTAGTAATACGACTGTAGTACTGCAACACAAAAACTCTATCACAAAGCGATCATTTTTCTGTCATCATCTCCCTTATTACTCAGCTATTATTTTTATCAACTATTTCTTGAATTTGTGAATTTGTGAATGTCATTTCCTGAATGTCTTTTATTTCCTGAACGTCAATTATTAGCAAATTTGTGAATGTCATTTCCTGAATGTCGTTCAATTCTAATTTTGCTTTATCGATTGAATAGCTTTATATTGAATAAGTTTAATTACTTCTAAACTTAAGTCAAAAAACAAATTAACGTATCAACATTAATATTATTAAATTATAAGTTCAAACGGCGCCACACACAAATGGCGCCAAAACAACAACAACCAAAAAACCAAACAACTACAACCAAACAACAACAACAAATTAAATTGAGTCCGGGTAAATCTCCCGGCTAGCTGCCACCGCTAGAGCATATGCATCAATCGGGTCAGCCTCGGCCAGAGCCAACCCTTCCCACTGCTCTACCTGGGTCACTTCAACGAGGTCGACCCCATTTGGGAAACAGTAACGCTCATGTTCGGAAGCCACCCATAGATATGGCCCAGGCTGGTGGTCCGTGCTCTCAATAAAATCTTTTCGCCCATGCCCGGCCTTGTCAACCATTCTTGCCAGTTTGAATGCGGACGCACGATGAGCATCCGACATCCCAAACTCGAAAACGAGTTCCCCTGTAAAGTGCCTGCGATGATAATTTGGCCACATCTTTCTGATTAAATAGCCATTTCGAATAAGCGTATCACGGAGTTTTTTGTAACTTTTACACACAACGTAGCCACCCTCAATATGACAAGGCATTTCTTTCATGATGCAAGCATATGGTTTAGTAAAAGTTCCAGACATTTTGTATGGTTGAGGTTAGTATTGAGGCTGGGAAATTTTGTATGGTTTAGCAAATATGATATTGATTAGAGTTGGGAATTTTGTATGTGGTTGATAACCTGCTTGTATTGAGGCTGTATTTATAGAGAGTTATTTATTGGAGTTATTTATTCACATGCATGCATTGAATCACATGAAGGCATTGATTCACATGCATGCATTGGTTCCCAAAACGACTATACATTCACATGCATGCAGTACGTTATTGATTGAGTAAATGTGTGAATATGCAGTCAATGCATTTACTGCAATGTGCAGTCAATGCATTTACTGCAATGTGCAGTCAATGCATTTACTGCAATGTGCAGTCAATGCATTTACTGCAATCTGCAGTAACCCTATCACAACGGTTGTGGTAACGAAAACCGTTGTGGTTAGTAATAACAACGGGTTTTTGTACCAATAACCGTTGTTATTGCGTAATAACAACGGGTTTTTGTACCAATAACCGTTGTTATTGCGTAATAACAACGGGTTTTTGTACCAATAACCGTTGTTATTGCTCAATATTATTATTTTTAATTAAAAGATATTGCAGTCCAAACCCGTGATTAAACAACAGCAGGACCAGCATTGATTAAAGCATCCATTGAACATCATCAATGGCAGCATAACCCCTCTATAAATACAGCCTCAAAACCCCTCCTTTAAATATTCCATAACTACCCTAAAATTAATATCATCAATGGCAGCAGTTAACCTTCCCAACGATGAAACGACCCTTACAAAATTGATTGCAGATGAGGACGAGGCTCTTGCCGTAGTTCCCGCTGATCATCACCCATTGATTAAAGGATCCATTGAACATCGAAGGAATTATTGGATTAAGAGGCGTGAAGCAGTCCGACTTGTCAACCAAGCGTCGTCATCATCATCGTCCTCTGTCTACCCACGTCGGCCTTATACTCGGAGGTTGGATGCCGCAAGAGATATGTTGAGCTGTACCCGTCCTACCTTATCTCCACATGCAAGACGTGTACTTGCAGGCATTGAATATGTTATTGCAAAATACGAGGTTAATGATCCGAAAGTCATCAGTATCATCAATATTGTTCCGGATTGTTGGTGGCAGTGTGAGAAAAGCTTTTTACACTTAACCGGAATTGTTCCGGATTATTTAACATCTTTATTTATTTGATGTCGGATGAATGTAATGTACTTTATTATAAAATCTAGGTTATTCCTAATGAAAACAATGAGAAAGAATGTTGTTTAAAGTGTTTGAATTGATGTTCAATATTTTGATGTATTATTAGAAGTATATAAAAAAGGGTTTAGGGTTTAGGGTTTAGGGTTTAGGGTTTAGGGTTTAGGGTTTAGGGTTTAGGGTTTAGGGTTTAGGGTTTAGGGTTTAGGGTTCTTTTGAAGTAACACACGTATACTAATAATGATACTTAATAATTAAAAGTGATCCGACCCGAAAATGATACTTAATAATCATCACGCGGATAATAAATAATGATTTTTATCGAATTAAATAAAATAACCTGATACTAGCGAGCTAATTAATTTTGGGTCGGACAGTTTCAGGTTTGTGATGCAAAAACGGCCCGTTTATTAGCGTACTTGAATTGGATGAACGAAGTCGATCGACCCCAGGCCATATATATATATATATATATCTATATATATATATCATTATTATTTAATTTGGGAAACATTGACGTACGTGTATATATAATACTTAGCTTGCTTACTTGAATTGCATGTATGTGCATTGATGAATCTGTTATTATTGCAAATTGTAGTACGAGCGTCGTTAATTAGAGATCCGGAAGTCATCATCATTTAATTATTATATATATATATATATATATCATCATCAATAAGTAGTACATATATATATGCGAGGTAATTAATAATGACACGTGCCCCCGACCCTGCCCAAAAGCGATCGACCCGAATTGAAGTACGTAGCTACGCTTGCTCTGATCTAGAAAGTGGATTGCCCGATCCGTAACTGCTGGCCTGGCCACCCGATCGATTAGTTTCAGGTTAACTAGTGATGCATGATAATTATAATAACCAGTTCCAGTGATGCATGATAATTATAATAACCAGTTCCTTAATTAAAAAGAAAATGACCCGATTCGAGGTAATTGAACCAAAAACTAAAAATAATTAATAACTAACCCGATCGATAAAGTTATTAATTACAAACCCGCCGAATCTAACCCGATTGGAATTGATTCCCAGGCCAAACCCGATCCGAGCTAATAATTAAACGTAACTTACGCCTATAATATAAAATTTAGAGCAAAGTAAAATAAATTAAATTAAATTTAGAGCAAAGTTCAATAAATTAATTTAGAGCAAAGTTAATGAGTTTATTTCGTGCCTCAAATTTTAATACCGCGCGCGCGTATCTGAAAAATTAAAAAAAATATACATAATCTATAAAAACGGTGTTTTAGAAATTCACCGTTGTTATTACTTTCAACAACGGTTTATACTAAATAAACCGTTGTCTTAGTGTTATTACTTTCTACAACGGGTGTTATTTAACCGTTGTTATTACTCTATAACAACGGTGGTTTGTAGGATAACCGTTGTCAATAGTTTCTCTTAATTAACCCTTTAGTTTCTCTTAATAAAAAATAATTTACAATCCTATAGAGTAAATTTTACACACGTACATTATCATCATCATCCTCCTCGTTTACAATCATCCTCGTTTACAACACACATCTTTTTGTTTAGTATCATCATCATCCTCCTCGTACTCGTGATCATCATCCTGTTCTCTTTATCATCACCCTGTTCTCATTTTCTTTATCAGGTAATTTTTGTGTTTCGTCTTTAGGGTTTTAAGATTGTAGTTCATCTTTTTGTTTTCATTTTCTATTTATCGTTCTCTTTATCATGTAGTTTCATTCCTTTCTAAGTTTTTAGAGTTTTAGAATCTCTGCATGACTCTTTATTTGTTCAGTTACTATTTCATTCATTTCAAGGTCTTAGGGTTTTAGAATCGCTGTATGCATGACTCTGTTCCGTTACTAGTTCATTTATTTTGAAGGTCTTAGTGTCTTAGGATTATCATGGGTGAAAAACGGAAAAGAGTAGACAACAATGATAAGGGGGATAAGCCTGGTGAGAGGGGTGCTTCGAAGTGCTCTGCAGCCCTTGCAGCTATATCGGCAAAAACGCCGATGGAAATAAAATGGAGTGTGAAAGGTGTTCCTACTGGTCCAAATGCTAGCCATGTAGCCACTTGGATTGGAGTTACAACCAAACAGTTTGTGCCTATAGATTTAGATGATTTCAGGAATATAAATCCTTCATTGCAGAACTTACTCTTGAAACGTATAAAGGTATGATAATATCTTTAGCTAAACACCATTTTATTTTGCCTAAGTTACTATTACATAAGGCAGGAAGCCGTATAAAGGTTCGTGTAAAGGTATGATATTAGACAGCCGCTTATTAGTATATATGATGATGATGCAGGAAGCTTTCGATATTCCAGCCTGCCATGATAAGTATCTATTACGTAAGGCAGCGGCAGTCTTAAGGCAGTGGAGGTGTGACCTTGCCAAATTACACTTGTATGTGGACAAGGAGACGGGGCAGATGCATAAGAGCCCACCGACAAAGTCCCCCCACATCACTCAGCAACAATGGGATAATTATAAGGCGAAACGAGCTACTGAAAAGTTTCAGGTTAAGTATCCATGTCATATGTTTACATTTTTGTAAAACTCTACTTAAGGTTACATTTTTCTAAAAGTTTCAGGTTACATTTTTCTAAAACTCTACTTGTATCTATAATTTTCTAATTGTCTCTTCTACTTGCGATTTTATATGATTTGAAGAGCGTTAGCGCCAGAAATCGTGCTAACATCTCACAGAAGCGGGGGGTATATTATGGTTCTCGAGGCGGTTACAGATTGATAGAAGAAAATCTCGTAAGTAGCATCTCTATATTAGATTTTTTTAATCATACTTGGACTTGATATACATGTATACATATATTATTTTTGAGTTAACGTGTAGGTGTCAAAAGGTGTGACCGACTTGAATCGGCACGTAACTTATAAAGAAGGGCACACGCCTAAAGGATCCCGAACATGTAACGAATATGATCAGGAAGTCTTGG
The DNA here is from genome assembly GCA_022085475.1 of Heliosperma pusillum. Lineage (NCBI taxonomy): Eukaryota > Viridiplantae > Streptophyta > Magnoliopsida > Caryophyllales > Caryophyllaceae > Heliosperma > Heliosperma pusillum. The sequence goes on from JAIUZE010070424.1 coordinate 14,581, forward strand.
CCAACATAGTAAGTATTATTTTTATTAAGACGGGTTTTTAATAACTTTATTGTTCAATTCTTGTATGTCTAACTATCTATTTATTTTAGTAACAAAAATTAAATTAAGTTTATTTAATATATTATAGGAGAATGTTCTGAAGGAGGTTGCGGAAGGGAAATTCACTCCGAGTGGTCGTGACGACGTTCTTGCTAGAGCGATCGGCCGTCCCGAGCATCCAGGTCGATTGAGGGGCGTCCCATTACATGTCGGAGTCACGAAATATTATGGGACAACTAGCTCGAACAAGAAGAAGAAAAATAAGGGGAAGGCTGACATGGTACGTATACCATTTGTTATTGTCATTTAAAATTCACATGTTATTGTTTTAACAAATTGCTGATTCTACATTTTGGGCGTGCAGGTTCAGTTATTGGCCTCCGTGATACTGAAGATGAATTCTGGAGGCAAGCCTTCCGAAGAAGAATTGAAGATGATGGAGGATGTCATTAAAAAGGGTGAGGTAGTGCAACAGATTTGTCAAGAGGCAGACACTACTACCTTGCCAATACATGAGGAGACGGCTGAGAAGATGGGTGAGGTACCTACTGCTGTCGAGGTTTTAATACCTCAAGCCGATAAGGTAAATATGATTTTTTTTTTCTGCATTTGTTCTTTCTAGCAGCCATGCCTTTGATTGGTTTATTTTATTAGGTAAATGAGTCGGAAAAGGGGACGCAACTTGAGGAGACGGGTGAGGTACCTAATGCTGCTGAGGTTTTGATACCTCAAGCCGATAAGGTAAATACGACTTAACCATTTTGAACCTCTGCATTTGTTCTTTCCAGCAGCCATGCCTTTGATTGGTTAATTAATTTTATAAGGTAAATAACTCTGAAAAGGGGACGCAACTTGAGGAGCCGGCTGAGAAGACGGGTGACAATAAGGAGGTATGTAGAATATAAGAAGTTAGTATATGCTGTCAGTGCTAAATCTGGTCTGGACATGTTCAAGTATAATAGCCTACCCACCAACAATAAATACTTGTAACTAACTTTACATTATATACTCAATATAGATCATTTATGATATCTATTATATTTTGGTATTTAGTAAATAATGTGTATTCTTCAGGCCACAAAAAGGCGGGTAGTTGTTCGTCTCGCCGACCCTTCATTCAAAGAGAATGTGATTGTTGCTCGGGGTTTCGTATACCCAAAGCCCAAGGACTCAGCGGAAACCATCTTGGTTCATGGCGTACGACTCTTGCCGAAGCATGCAAAAGTGGGGATAGTGGGAGTCGTGAAGGGCTATGGAACCCGTAAACTGCCCGTCCCAGTCCGCGACGACATAGTAATACTGGCAGATGCGGTTAAATGTTTTGTCCAATGGCCTCAAAGCCACATTTTCTTGGCTCGTGATTGTAAAATTCAACAGAATGTAGACGGGGTTAGAAAAATACATCTAATTTAACCCGCCTTTTGTCTTTGTTCATCACCTTCATAAATAGTGAAATTTATATATGTTTTATTTTTGTTTTGTAGGTAACAAAAAACATGGATAAGTCTAACTCGATAGACAATAATCTTTCTACTACCTCGTCAAAACAACAACTTGATGAGGTATTTAATCAACTCTCTTTATATTTTAAGTTCTACTATCGCCTCATCATTGAAAGAGCAACTTAATTTAGTTAGCCACATGTAGGTTGTGAAAGGTAGCACACCGCATCATTTCCCCAAGCTGAAAGAGGTCAGGAGTCTATCCGGTACTAAATATCATGGGAACGTTTACATGGAAAAAGTACGAACGGTGGCGATGCTGGATCTTTATAAGGAGGCTGAGAGACGCATAGCAAGCGAGCAATTAATAGTTATTCCGCTCGAGAATGATATTGTAGGGGTAGAACGCCAAGCAATGCTGGATTGGGAAACGCTAGCCGTTTGGGCTGGCCTTGACGAGATTGATGTCCAACCCCTATATGTTTGGATGAAGTAAGTTTCTTAATAAATTAAATCATGCAGTATTCTAATATTCTGACTAAGTAAGATATAGTGTTTATAATATCGGAATTAAAACCGGCATGTAGGTACTTGAACTCGGTTGTGATCCCCGCCGAGACCAATATTTATCCACTTCCTCAATACGGATTCATGTGCCCAAATGTTTTATCTATGCATATCGAGATGTTTTCGTATGAAGAACGTGTAAATTATATTGCTGGGGAGTTGGCGAAAAACAATAAGCTCATTTTTGCCCCTTATAATGAAGCCGGGTAATATATACTTAATATTACGATTCCAAATACAATTGCAGTTTTATATGTTTGGTTATGATGCATGTTGTGCTTGTTAATAATGATGTGTCTCTCGATCTCTAGGAGACATTGGGTGCTAGCAGCGATCAATCCGACCACGAAGAAAGTATTTTGGTTGGACTCTTTGCATGGACAACCATCCGAGACCTTTAAGAAGTTGATTATTAAGTAAGTTTATAATACTGATGATGATTTGGCACATAATATTAAGTTGCATTTATTATTATTAAGTAAGTTTATGTGACTTTCGGCCTCTTTCCTTTTTTAAAGGGCCTTTGAGAAGAAAAGAGCAACAACCGGCGATCAACCGACAGAATATTCTGATGATGGCCCTACTTTTATTACGATAACAGGGGTACGTACGCGCAAATACCATATATACCTTAATAATTAAGTGCATTAAACTAATTACGCATATACATCTGTCTTTTTTAATTACGCATTAAACTAATTGGTAATTGCCTTCTCGTCTCTTCGTTTATTATGTAATAATAGGTCCCTAAACAGCCGGATAGCATCCAATGTGGATACTACGTTTGTCGTTTCATGTTGGAGATTATTAGGCGAAGATATATCAGCATTCCAGAAAGAGTTAGTAGTTTAATGTAGCTATTATTTACTTTTTTTCATTAGAGCTGATATCTTTTCTGCTATATATATATGATCGATGTTGCTAATTATGTATGATATGCCTATACTGTTGTTACCCTACTGATCGATGTCTTTTATTTGTTTTATCCGCAGTATTCAATCAACACGCCACATGTCCCTGAGTACACTAAGCACAATATAGACGAGGTAAGGGACTTGTTGGGCAAATACGTCCTTGATGAACAAACAAAGAATAAATGAAACTTAGATTATTTTGGAAGCAGATAGGGAACTTTAATTTGTATGTAGAAGTCATTAATTAGAGCGAGTTGTAAGTATGAATTGCTCTGAAAGAGATCATTTTGGTTGTATATATCATCTTGCTGCTGCTGTACATGAATTGCCATGTACATGAATTGCCCTGTACATGAATTGCTCTGATTTATATATAGATATATCATTTTGCTGCTTCTGAAATTGGTTTATGATGCGTACTGCTGCTACTGCTGCTGATTTATGCAGGATTTTAACTGGTGGCATGGGAACAAATTTCAATTTTTTCAAAAACAATAATAAAAATAATAACAACGGTTTTTCAAAATTCATTAAAAGCGTTGTAACATATTTCCCACCAAAACTTATCATACCTTTAACAACGGTGTATTATAGAATACATGTTGTTATTAAAACTTTCCACAACGGCTTCTTTATTATACTCCGTTGTAATTAACAATATTCACAACGGGTTTGAAAAATTAAAGCGTTGTTATAATCCTTCCCACCAAAATTAATCATACCTTTAACAACGGTTTAATTTCATAGAACCGTTCTCGTATCTTTCCCACCATAATTATTCACACGTTTTAACAACAGTTATCTAGTAATAACAACGACTTATTACCGTTGTTAAAACTATTCACAACGGTATTTTCATTAAATCGGCACCGTTGTTAAAACCTTTAACAACGGAGGCTTTAACAACGTCCGCTTTTTAATATTACAACGGTTTTTAACCGTTGTCATAGCCTGTTTTTGTAGTAGTGTATATAAACATTCATTGTTAATTTACTTGAAAAACATTTTAACAAGTTTAGCATTTATATAATGACCTCTCACTAAATTATATAAATGATTCCAAGACCCATCTTTAAATAAAAATAGTCATCGTATGCTACCTTTATCTAAAAATGGTAAGTCATTACTTGACTAATTCTACCCTTAGAACTCTTGGTTGACGGATTTCAACTAAACTCATCTCCTAGTCCCAAGATAACGCTTATCTCGTTGAGTCCAATCCAATTTTAGTTTGTGATCGTATCACCCTACTTACCGGAGGTAAAAAGGGAGCCACGAGCGTGGTAGCCCTAATGAACACGAGATTCATAGGTGTTACTAATTAGTAAGGCTAATCTCAATTTTTTTTTAAATATGTGAGAGATCTTGTCAATTTAGTTATTAATTCCCTATAAGTGAACTAAGTCGGTGAATTGTGAATAACGTTGAATTGAGAATAACGGAAAATAAAATGCATGTGTGACGATTTTGGCATGAGCGGAAATAAAGCAAGCAACCAAGCAACGAAAAAAACCTAGTATGGCCACCTAGCTAATCAAATTAACTAGATAATTACAAATTCGGAAACCAACTCCTTGGTCCCTTACCTCTTCACTTGGAACGCCTTCCAAAAATGGCATCGTCTTGAGGGAGTCACCGGTCTTCATAAAAATAATTAGAAATATACAAATTCCTATTATACATTTATTCTATAAAATGAAATTATTAATGATTACAAACCGGCGATACGAGATCGCAATAAAATTACAACCAAACCATTATTCCCTTACATTACGGGTAATAACGATTAAAAATAACTGGGCCATACTAGGTACAAAATTTGCATAAATTATTAAATAAATGACATTCATTCATTCAGCCACAAATAAAATAATTTTTTGCAAAATTCATGCCAAAATCGCCCTAAACATATTCATGCTCATTGTAGCTCGATTTTACGGGATTTATTGATTTTTAACCATTAAAAATCAACATCATCATTTAAATCTCATTCAAACTAATTAACTAAAATGTTTTAGAACTCGAAATTAGTCCCTACTAATTTTGTTGGTCATAAATTAGATCGATTTGATTTCATTGGCTAAATATAACGGTTTAATCATAACAATTATGAAATAAACCCAAAATAAAAAATAAACATCATAAAAATTTGAAACCAAAAATTTTGTACATTCTAGAACATTTCCAGGAACTCCAAAAATAAAAAAAACATTTGCCCAAAAAATTTAAATTAATTTTATGAACAAATAACTTTGTATTTAATGGTTTTATCAAATAAAAATCATTAAATATAGTAAAACAGTGAAAAAAATTATGAAATTTCACCAAGATGATCAACATCAGAATATAAAATGTACCAAAAAATTTCATGACCATAAAAGGACGTTTCAGTTTTATGAACATTATAATCTCATATTATCGACTTTTATCGTATAAAAATCAATAAAAATGAAATACTTAATTAAAAGTCACGAAATTTTACATACAATATGTAAATTTCATGTATGTGAGATCATATTAAAATTTCATGGCCAGAATCAACATGCAAATATTTTTAGTTAACTTTTAACATCAAATATGCATATTAACTCGGTTTAAAAGCCAAAAATCAAAATAAATAGCAAATAAATCCCTAAAATCACGAAATTGTAACACAAAAATTTTGAAGTCAGTAGGTATACATGCACCAAAAAATTTCGTCAGAATAATATTTTAACACAAATTTTTGATTTTTTAGTTATCATATAACTTTACTAAAAATTGTCCAAAATGAACATGCATGCTACAAGCTAGCTCCGATACCGCATGAAAGTCCATAGACCTTAATTAGACTCCTATAATTAGTTACTAAATTAATTTTGGGTTTTTCTACAAGGTACCCCTGTGTTTTTTCGAATTCTACGTGGTACCCCTTAGTTTTTAAAATTATCACTGGTACCCCTATACTTAGTAAACTACTAAATATCGTGTTTTAAAACAGTTAATTTTCACAAAGAAAATATGTTTATGATTGTCTAAAGGATATTTATGATAACGACATTCAAAATTATTGTCAAAAGATCAATGAAAAGTGCATAATATAAACGTTTAAAACAGACAGATTAGTGTATTATGGGTATATTGAGAGGTTTTCATTAAGTTTAGGGGTATCATGTAGATTTTGAAAAACCGAGGGGTACCATGTAGAATTCGGAAAAATACAGGGGTACCATGTAGAAAAACCCATTAATTTTTAATTTAGTATTTAATGATCTATGTAACATGCATGCAAATATAAAGACATTTATATAAAAGAAGAAATTTCCTTATATTGAAATGGAAATTAAATGGGCACAACAAGAACTTCTTCTTGTTGTTCTTGAGCTATAAATAAGAATGAACAAGAACAATCTCCAAATTAGAAGACCTCCTTCAAGTTGCACCAAGATGATACCAAATAATCTAACCTTATTATTAACTAGATAATAAGATAGATATTATGCTACTAATATTAGTATATATTACTACTCTAGTAATAATTAGTAAATATTAGTATTATGAGAGTTTAGTGAGAAGATGAGTTTTAGAGAGATGTATGAGAAAATGAGCAAGAATGAACAACAAAAATGAACCACCATATTGCCCTTTTATAGGCAATATGGCCGGTCCATATAGCAATCACAAGGGACTTATTTTGCTTATTTTAATTCACATGCAAAGTGGTAGAGTGTAGTATTAAGTGAAATGATTTTAGGTTACTATTCATGTCATAATCTCATGTGACTTATGAGCTTGACAAAAGCAACCATCATCACCTACACTACTACTACTTGACCAGCCACATGTGGCCTTATTTGGTCTATTTTGATTTTTGATATTTGTTCCACAAATACTTATTAATCATATGCTTAATTATCTTATATAATTAAGTGTTAATTTGATCATATAACAATTATATGACACAAATAAATAAATAATATGTACTTAACATTTTAAGTGATATTTCACCATTATATAAATATATAATGGGTCCCACAATGCTTAGTTAATTTATTTTACAAATCCTTGTAAATATAATTAACTAATTACCTTTATCTCAAAACCTCAACTAATTTAGCAATTTAACGATTAATTACTAAGTTAGATCTTATTTAGTCATATTAAAATAAGATATAAATTTATTAGTTGGTAATCGCATAATTAAAAAATAAACTTAATCGAATTTGAGTTCTTAACTCAATTTCTAACAATTAACTCTCGTACATATCAAATATATGTAATGGACTAATCAACTGTATCATATACAAATAATTAGTTACTATTTGGATTTCATCCTATAGGTGTGACGGAAAGGGATCAGTTGATCACCGCCGTCATACGACAGTAACGTCAAACTCTAGTCAGCCAACCGTTATTGATTACGTTAATCAACTGACTAATCATATAAATATAGTCAATAAATATCCCAATTATATTAATTAATGAGATTTATTATGTGGCGCACTATTGTGGAGGACACCTACTCCAACAACTTTTAGCTATTATTATTCCTCTCTTTGCTACTTTGGGTTGTGTTGTAGTTTTATAGGTTATTACCCAAAAAGGAGCAAATGCAAGCCAAATCCTATCAACAAAGTAAGTTTGAAGGAATTTAAAGAGCCTTATGTCACTAGTGTCCACTTTTAAGAGCCATATCTCAAGATCTACAATTGATAATCCAGTGATTCTAGATGGAGACGAAAGCTTATCCTCTTAGCTTTCCAACGCCACCAAAAATGCATGATTTGACCAAGTAACGAAGAAATGGCGGCCTTTTGAAGTTCGGTGCGCATTGCAGGAAATTCGCCAGACTTGTTGATCGACTAGCTGAAGTTGTCGATCGACCACTTGAAGAATTTAGTCGATCGACATAGCTCATTAGTCGATCGACTAAAATCATCACGACATCCTTTTTAGTCGATCGACAAGACCATTTGGTCGATCGACTTATTCTAGTAATCGGACGGTTATTTCGTGGCTCTGGCCCATTAGTCACTTAATTACTCTAGCTTATGGATTTAGTATTTAAGCCTTATAAGACAGAATAATTAGGTTATCTATTTTTACACTGAAAAACATCCTACGTTTCTTTTAGCAACTTTAGATCTAATAAATTGGAATCGATCTTTCTTCCTTCTTTTGGTATTGAATCTTTTTCCTTTAGTTTTAATACCTTTTTCTTAATTCCTCTATCCTTGTTCTTTCTCTTTATTGTTTAATTTATTAGGTTGTTAATTGTTCTTCCATCTTATTCCGTCATGTTTAATTCAATTCTTATTGTTGTAGACTTGTAGATAATTTCATTAGATACAACATGAGTAGCTAATTCTTCTATGCTAGGATTTAGGGGAACAGCGGTTATGCGATGATATATTGTTAGTGCACTGAAAATATCAAGGAAACAAGCACAATATAGACAATGTAAGCTAAGTTTAAGACACTCAATGATTGTTCTGTTTTTGCTTGACTGAATGCTAAAGAAGGAGATAGAACCTTAACCAAAGCACAAAGCCAATGGTTGAGGGTTGAACCTTGATCCCAGCACACATCTAAGGGTCTAAGCTCACTTCCAAGCACACAGCAATGGAAGTTTCTCAAGCACACAGCCAAGAGATGATAACAGAAACAAAGGTTTCAGTTTTTGTGTTTACTTCAAATCTGTCTTTCATTCATTAGGAATAAGCCTTATATAGGCAATTAGATTACATCTTACTCGTTCATGGCATCTAGGGCCACAATTGGCTTACAAAAGGAAACAAAAATAACAGCTACATTGTTCAGAAATAAAGCAATAAAGTAGAAAAGAGTAGTTCTAATGAGACAATCTGACTTAATTGGTTTGTTTAGGTTGATCTGGTGAAGGAATGGATTTTCAAGCTTGGTTAATGAGTCAGACTGGAGTGGCATGAGTGCCCAAGGTTCTGATGAAAGGCCCTCGAGCTGGTTTGTTCAAAATAGGAAAGTCTGATAGTGACATTTGAACTACTGCAAAAAGGCTGAATTCTGGACAGTTTGAGTTTGTCCCTAAGCTAAATTTTGTTGTGGGCATTTCCTGGAGAAGAGTCCCTGGACAAAGTTGTAGAGGACCCTCCCTAGGACCAAGATTGACCATTGGTTAGGTTTGTTTGAGTGTAGAAGGCCCCCATGGACCCTGTTTAAAAGGACTGTGACTGACTGGTTGTGGCTGAGGGTTGTTTGTGTTGTGTTGGGTTTGTTTTGTTGTTGGCTGGGTGTTGTCTTGGCTAAGACTTGGAAAATGGATGGTTGGGCATTATTTTGGCTGGTAGGGTGCTGTTCTTGCTGGCATGGAATGATGATTACTTGGGTTGAATAGGACATTGTCATAGCTAGTCATGGTGTTAGCTGCCTTGTTGTTGTCTTGAATGGTGGTGTTCTGTCTGCCTTAAACTTGTGTCTTGCCTTGATCATGTACTCCTGTTGCAACCTCCCTTTCTTGAAAAGGATTTTCCCTCAAATCTTCATCACCTTCCTTATATGATTCACCATGGTAGGGACTCAGGTCTCCAACATTGAAGGTACCATGGACACCATAGCTTCCTGGTAGATCCACCTTGTAAGCATTAGGACCTAGCTACTCCAATATTTCAAATGGCCCATCAGCTCTTGGCATGAGCTTGTTTCTTCTCTTATCTGGAAATCTTTCCTTTCTTAAATGCAACCATACAAGATCCCCTGCTTTGAACTCCATTGCTTTCTTAGGCCCTTTGGATCTAGCCTTGTACAACTCATTGGAATTCTCAATCTGTTTCTTGACTTGTTCATGAATCTGTATCATCTATTCAGCTCTTTTCTTTGCATCATAGTTTGCTTTGCTTCCTTTGACTAGAGTCAGGTCTATAGGCATGAGAGGGTTAGTACCATAAACTGTTTCAAAAGGACTTTTACCTGTGCTGCTGGAGGGGGCTCTATTGAAGGCAAACTCAGCCTTTGCTAGCCTGAGGTCCCAATCTTTTAAGGATTTAGAAACAATGCTCCTCAAGATCTTCCCAAGTGTCCTGTTGGTGACTTCTGTCTGCCCATCAGTTTGAGGATGGTGAGAAGTGCTAAACAGTAGCCTGGTCTTCAATAGCTTCCACAATGTTCTCCAGAAATGGCTCATGAACTTTGTGTCTCTATCTGAGACAATACTTCTAGGTACACCATGTAACTTAACAACCTCCTTGAAGTATAGCTCAGCCACCCCCAAGGCATCTTCAGTCTTCTTACAAGCAATGAAATGTGCCATCTTGCTGAACCTATCTACAACCACCATGATGGAATCCTTTCCCCTTTGTGTTCTTGGTAGTGCCACAATAAAATCCATGCTGAGATCTTCCCATGGCTTGTTTGGTACTGGGAGTGGTGTTTAAGGGCCAGCCTGAAAATGTGCTTTGGCTAGCTGACAGGACCTGCATCTCTTGAGAGCATCTTGCACATCACTGAGCATCCTAGGCCAATAGAACTGATCTTGTAGTATGTCATAGGTCTTCTGTACCCCAAAGTGACCAGCAAGGCCATTGGAGTGAACTTCTTTGACCAGCAGCCCCCTATAAGGTCCCTTAGGTACACATAGCCTGTTTCCATAGAATAGGTAGCCTTCCTGGGTTGTGTATTTGCTCCCTTTCTTAACTTGCCCTTCCTGATGCACCTCCCATTCATCCCTGAAATCTGGGTCTTCCTGATAGAGCTCTTTCATGAATTCAAACCACAACACCCTTTGTTCCATGAATGTTAACATCACAGATCTTCTAGACAGTGCATCAGCTACAATATTGTTCTTGCCCTCTATGTATTTGCTGGAAAATGAGAAGGATTGCAAGAACTCTACCCATTTGGCATGTCTGGGGTTGAGTTTATGCTGCCCATTGATGTACTTGAGGGCCTCATGATCAGGATGCAGCACAAATGGCTTAGGTTTTAAGTAATGTCCCCAATGATTCAATGCTCTCACAATGGCATAGAACTCCTTGTCATATGTGGAGTAGTTAAGCTTAGCCCCATTTAACTTCTCACTGAAGTATGCAACAGACTTCTTCTCTTGTGTAAGCACAACCCCTATGCCAAGGCCACCGGCATCACACTCTACTTCAAAAAGTTTGTTGAAATCTGGCAGAACTAGAATAGGAGACTTGCAGAGCAACTCCTTTATCAGGTTGAAGGACTTTTCAGCTTTGTTATTCCACTTGAACTCTCCCTTCTTCATGCATTCAGTAATAGGGGCCATGATGGAGCTAAACCCATGTATGAACCTTCTGTAGAAGGATGTTAGACCATGAAAACTCCTAACATCAGTCACAGTTTGAGGGAGTGGCCATTCCTTGATTGCCTTAACCTTCTCAGGGTCAACTGCTACCCCTTCTTTAGAAATGATGAACCCAAGGAAATAAACCTCAGGCTGCATGAAAGTGCACTTTTCCAATTTGCCATACAGTTTGTTCTTCCTTATAACCTCAAACAATAATCTCAGATGCTGCATATGTTCTCCCTTAGTTGAGCTATAAACAAGAATGTCATCAAAGTAAACCACCACACATTTGCCTAAGTATGGCCTTAGGACTTCTGTCATCAACCTCATGAAGGTACTAGGGGCATTAGACAACCCAAAAGGCATTGCCAACCATTCATAGAGCCCATGTTTAGTTTTGAAAGCTATTTTCCACTCATCTCCTGCTCTTATCCTTACTTGGTGATAGCCCTGCCTTAGATCAATCTTTGTGAACACTTGAGCCCCACTCAACTCATCCAGAATATCATTAAGTCTAGGTATGGGGAACCTATACTTAATAGTAATGTTGTTGATGGCTCTACTGTCAATGCACATACGCCAGGTCCCATCCTTCTTTGGTACAAGCAAAGCTGGTACAGCACAAGGGCTGAGGGACTCCCTGACATAACCCTTGTTTAGCAGTTCACCTACTTGAAGCTGGAGCTCTTGTGTAGCCTTAGGATCACTCCTGTAAGCTGGCTTGTTGGGTAGGATAGCTCCAGGTACTAGGTCAATGTGGTGTTCTATTCAGTGGTGGCAGTCCACTAGGGAGCTCAGAAGGAAAGACATCACCATAAGCTTCTAGAATAAACTTGACCTCCTCAGGGATATCAACCATGCTGACCCAGTCTCCTTGGCAAGCAGTATGTACACAGGTTGCAATTCACTCAGTTCTTGCACTATTTCTGACTCACTTATCAACATGACTTCCTTGGAAGCCTCACTCATAGGGGGTGGGTTGATCTTTAAAGCAAGGGGTAAAGGTGCCAAGATGATTTTCTTCTTCCCAAACTTAAAAGTGTAGGTGTTGTCCCTCCCATGGTGGATGGCATCCCTATCAAACTCCCATGGTCTCCCAAGCAAGAGGTGACAGGCATCCATATGCAGAACATCACACAGACTTTCATCCACATATCCCTTACCAATTGAGAAAGGTACAACACACTGCTTATCCACCTTAATCTCAGCCCCTTTGTTCAACCACCTGAGTTTGTAAGGTAGGGGGTGGTCCTTGGTGGGTAGAGCTAGTTTGTCTATCAGGGTTTTGGAGGCCACATTGGTGCAGCTTCCACCATCAATAATGAGATTACAAACCCTACCCTTGATAGTACATCTGGTCCTAAAAATCTGGTGTCTCTGGTCCTCTTCTAAGGGCTGAGGTTGAGCATGCATTACCCTCCATGTTACCAAACTTAACCCAGCATCAGGCTCTATCAACTCCTCACTAGCCTCTACCTCAGGCTCTTCCATTTCATCATCACAGACCAACACCTCATCCTCTCATCCAAACCTTCTAAAAACCTTGCTATCTTTTGCTCAGGTTTCTCAACAACCTCACATTGCAGTGTGAGTTGTTCAAAGTCCCTTAGATAAGACTCTATAGGTCTTTGGTCTTGTTTCAGGTGAGTGAGTTTAATGAACATGTTCTGAGTGTAGTCTCTAGATACAAACTTAGCCCTCATTTTCTTTTTCAGTTTGAGCCATGACTTAATAGGTTCTTTCCCTTCCCTAACCCTCAAGGTTTTCATGTTTTCATACCACAATGAAGCATATCCTTTCAGTTTCATGATAGCAACCTTAAAAGCTTTTCTATCAGTGTATCCTTTAAACTCAAAGACTCTTTCTACAGACCTTAACCAATATAGGAAATCATCAGGGTTCATGCTACCTAGAAAGTCAGGGATTTCTACCTTTATGTCTTTGTCCTGGTGTCTGAGAAGACTTTGATCTGAGCCATCTGAGTCTGACATTTCAAATTGTTCTACAGGTTGTCTCCTCCTTCCTACACCCTGTGGGAATAGTGCTCCTCTTCCTCGACCTCTGCCTCCCCTTATGTCATTGTTCTGTTTGCCCTCAAGGAGTTCATTGACAGATCTGGAGACTTCCATCATATTTCTGACAAGACCTTGACATGTGGTTTCAAGACCCGTAATTCTCTCTTCACTCATGGTTGATTTTTGTGTTTTTAATGTAGTTAGGTAAATGAACTCACAAACCTAAGCTCTGATAACCAATTGCACTGAAAATATCAAGGAAACAAGCACAATATAGACAATGTAAGCTAAGTTTAAGACACTCAATGATTGTTCTATTTTTGCTTGACTGAATGCTAAAGAAGAAGATAGAACCTTAACCAAAGCACAAAGCCTATGGTTGAGGGTTGAACCATGATCCCAGCACACATCTAAGGGTCTAAGCTCACTTCCAAGCACACAGCAATGGAAGTTTCTCAAGCACACAACCAAGAGATGATAACAGAAACAAAGGTTTCAGTTTTTGTGTTTACTTCAAATCTGTCTTTCATTCATTAGGAATAAGCCTTATATAGGCAATGAGATTACATCTTACTCGTTCATGGCATCTAGGGCCACAATTGGCTTACAAATGGAAACAGAAATAACAGCTACATTGTTCAGAAATAAAGCAATAAAGTAGAAAAAAGTAGTTCTAATGAGACAATCTGACTTAATTGGTTTGTTTAGGTTGATCTGGTGAAGGAGTGGACTTTCAAGCTTGGTTAATGAGCCAGAATGGAGTGGCATGAGTGCCCAAGGTTCTGCTGAAAGGCCCTCGAGCTGGTTTGTTCAAAATAGAAAAGTCTGATAGTGACATTTGAACTACTGCAAAAAGGCTGAATTCTGGACAGTTTGAGTTTGTCCCTAAGCTAACTTTTGTTGTGGGCATTTCCTGGAGAAGAGTCCCTGGACAAAGTTGTAGAGGACCCTCCCTAGGACCAAGATTGACCATTGGTTAGGTTTGTTTGAGTGTAGAAGGCCCCCATGGACCCTGTTTAAAGGGACTGTGACTGACTGGTTATGGCTGAGGGTTGTTGCTGTTGTGTTGGGTTTGTTTTGTTGTTGGCAGGGTGTTGTCTTGGCTAAGACTTGGAAAATGGATGGTTGGGCATTGTTTTGGCTGGTAGGGTGCTGTTCTTGCTGGCATGGAATGATGATTACTTGGGTTGAATAGGACATTGTCATAGCTAGTCATGGTGTTAGCTGCCTTGTTGTTGTCTTGAATGGTGGTGTTCTGTCTGCCTTGAACTTGTGTCTTGCCTTGATCATGTACTCATGTTGTAGTTAGATTATTAGTTAATTCATCATTATTGGTTTGTTTTGTTAATCGTTGCATCAATTGTTAGTAAATTGGTTAAATGCATGTGACCAATCTATTAGTTTGTTAAACCTTGACCTAGATCGTAAGATATGGAAAGGGTAGAACTTGCAGCGAACAATAGAATGCTCTAATTAGAGCGAAAGTTAAATTAGTAATTCTAGGGTGAATAGTAGACCGAAAGGAACTATTCCTTACCCTTCAGACCATGTTTATGTTAATCTTTTAATTTTATCTTTGACCGTCGTTAACCGTGGTAACCCGATATCCTAGCTATTTCTCTTATTATATCTGAATTCACTTTCTTCCTTTATTTCTCTTTCCTTCACTACTTTTAGTTTAGAAAACAAACAATCAAAACCCCAATTGGTTACTTAGACAGACTATTAATTAGCGAATAGAATTTCTTTAGTCTACCTGTGGATACGATCCCGACTTCCTTTACTACATTAGTTTAGGCCTGTTGATTATCTTTGATTAGGTGTGCGATTTAGCCTGTCAAATTTTGGCGCCGTTGCCGGGAAGATGGTTTATTTTATTTGCTTTTTATATAGTTTGTTTTTTGGTTCAGGGAAGTTCCGTTCCTTGAGACCGTTCTCATGCTATTTACCATTAGATTCCCGCAGGATGAGAACGATGTTTTGGCACTTATATAGACAGGATCAAGGAATGGCTTGATACACTACATCATGGAGTTTTTTCTTCCCTCAATTTTGCCTGTTTATTATCCAGGGTATAAATGACCCTACATCAGCATACCTGAACTCCATAAGAAAGGGGGACTTCAGTGGGAAACCCGTCGATGAGGTATTAGAATTTTTTGAGTGGTTTGCCCTTGAGAGTGTTAAGCCCCAATTTTCTCTTTTTGTGAGCGATATGAGTAAAGACATGGTGATTGAGCCCACTTTTGACAAACTGAAGATAATTGATGCCAGTGAAACTATTATGGACATTTCTTGTGCTATAGATGTCACTAATGAGTCGGTTTTGAATGTTTATTCGGGTTCCATTATAAGGGACCCGTTGGAGGCTTTGATTGTTTTAGATGCTTGTGCAGATGACTCAGAAACCAATGACGTTGTGTTGGATATGTTAGAGGTTGCTTTGAAAGGTAGAGAGCTTACTGCTGACGAGATCCAGACGGTATATAGGTTGGTGTCCACCTCTTGCATGATTGAGGTAACGAAATCCGAGCTTAATCCTCTTTCCTCAAATATTAATTATGCGTTCTTAGATGAGTTTTAATCTCATCCAGCCATTGTTAGTTCCACTCTCGATCAAGACCACCTATCTGCTTTGGTTGTTCTTAAAAAGAATGCATTTGAGGAGATTGATGATTATGAATCACCAAAAGGTAGACCACCGGACATATATGAGATCATTTGTGATAGGAATATTAACATTCATACCCTGATTGTTTACTGCCAGCGTCATCGTGGGAAAATTGATAAGATGCAATGGTTTATTTTATATGTATTGATTTTTCCCTTTTACTATTTATTATCATGTGAGGATCATGCACAGAGTTATGATAAGCTTTTAAGGGCCTTGAGCGCCTACTCTTACCCGTAATTGGATAAGGGTCGCTGAATAGTGGTAGCTGGCCACGACCTCCTTTTGTTGTTGGCTGGTTTGGGGAGGTCTATCTTGTATAATTTTGTAAGTTTGTTTCCATTTAATTTATATTCATTTGTATTCACCTTGTTTTGCGTACCCTTTTCTTTATATTTTTGATGCTGCTTATTGTTTGCTGAAAACAATGAGGACATTGTGTGTTTTTGGTTTGGGGAGGGTATGCATATGTCTGTGTTTTGCATCCATTTGCATATTTGTTGCATTCACGCTCTTATATTTATTGCATTTATGCATGCATTGTCGTTTTCAATAAAAACAAAAATTTTAAACCATAAAACAAAAAAACATGTTTACTTTTGCATTTAGGTCAAATCGGAACGGTTAGGTAACAATGATGAAACCGCTTCTATGCTTTTATAGCCTAAGCCTTGCATCGATAATGCCGTCCTGGACAATCATTTGTATAATCTACGAGTTTTTGATTAAATTTTACTGAACGAATAGACTTGAATCGATATCGACAACTTACTTAAATATTCTAAGGAATTAGAGCCTTCATAAACTAATGACATTCATGATCAGTTTCATCTAGGATGTGAGTAGGACTCCTTATAAGGCACGTAACATTAATTTGCATAAGCATGACATCTACCTCTTTTTGCCTATATGCATTCGGTTTGTGGAAGGTGACACATGTGGAGAGGCAAACCCTTTTTTTTTTCTCATATTTTACCCTTAAACTTCACTAGCCAAATTGACCTATTTTGACCCAATTTTTAACTACAATCCAAATTTAGCCTACCTTAGTCAAGCTAGTTTAATTTTTTGTATTGGGTACGTATTTGATCGTTAGTTTGGTATTTCAGTTTTGCAATGAGAAGAGGGTTGTTAATTTGAAAATGAAGATGGAAAAAAAAAAGAATAAAAACGAATGAAAAGAGAAAAAGAAAAAAAACCAACACTCCAAAAAAAAGAAATAACATGAAATAAAAGAGTTGTTGAGTGTTGAAAAAGAAGAAAAAGAAGAATGTTTATACTCCCATGCTTGTCCTTATACATTTTTGGGGAGTCGTGTTGTGTGTATTGAGTTATGCCAAATTTGGCATCGATCTTAATTTTTAATTGGGTTTATAAGGCGGATGAGTGTACTAATTGGTTATGGTTGTACTTAGGGCTGAGCATCGGTCTGGAACCGGACCGGACCGGACCGGACCGGACCGAAAACCGAGTTTCTGAAAAATCTGGACCAAAGACCGGACCTATTACTATATGGTCCAGGACCGGACCAAACCGAGAAAACCCGGACCAGACCGAGACCGGACCGAATGGTCCGACTTACACACATTTCACTTTTTGTATTAATCTTTTGGATAATTTCCAATTTTATTAAATAACCTAGTACAATACTGTTTCTCCTTAGGTAGTCATAAGAAACCAAAAGTATGTAAATTGTAAACTGTAAAGTTTCATATTACAACCTACATAATACGAAATCTGAAAATAATTCTAGGCCGATAGCCTTATTGTATAGTAAAATAGTAATATTATTAAAATCCATCGTCTTTAATAAGTCTTGATTCATTTCCTTCACAGCACTGCCAATCATCCATCCATCTCTCACATTGATTTTGTAGGTTCAAGAGAGAGAGCTTCAAATCAACAGAGAGAACTTCAAATCTAATATAGATTATGTAAGAACATCATTAGTTTATATTGATAGTAATTGCATAACAAAATTAAAATAATATTCAATATTTAATGTTATACGGTAATACCATTGGATCGGTGACAAAGATCAACCTATCTTCCACGCTTAACTTCTCTACATCTGAAAAATAAAAGATCAATAAGCTCAATCGGAATAATAACCTTACGAATAAAAGATCGGTGACATGAGGGTCTACTTTTGAGTTTTGATCGATTTACGTATAATTAACTTAAATCATAATAATAAACTTAATGATGTACCTGCTTCTAACTTTTCCGAGTCTTCTAAACTTTCTTCAACACCAACATTAGATTTACGAATTTCAGCTCGAATCCAATCTTGTGCGCATATAAGACCTTGCACAGTCTTGAGTTTTAACAATAAATAATGAATACGAATGGTAGAAAATAGAGTATGAATATAAGTACGTAAATAATAAACTTAAAACAGAAGAAAGAATAGCTTTTTTTACTTTCTTTTATAAAATAACTAACCTTCGGCGTTAGAGAACTTCGAAATCGATCAAGAGTACGCCCTCCTGTACTAAAGGCCGATTCTGATGCAACTGTTGAAACTGGAATAGCTAAGACATCTCGAGCCATACGAGCAAGAACAGGAAATCTAGGCTCATTTAGCTTCCACCATTCTAAAATCTTGGATGGCTCATCTTCTCCCTTTTGCTCATCTAAGTACCTATCAAACTCTGTTCTCACAAAGCTAGAGCTGCTATCACCCGAAAATCCTCTCATCTTATTCTTAACTTGTTCACTTATTGATTTCATAAGAGCCAAACTCCCCCCTCCCGAAGTAGGAATACTTGTAGAAATGTCAGGATCTTCACTTTCAGGAGTAACAGGCACATAAATGCGTCTATACTCGGCAAAAAAATCATATGCAAACTGTTTAATTTTTCTTGCCAATACCTCACCTTGCACTTGGCCATACATACTATGAAGAGTAAGTTGTAATCCCAAAAACTTAAAACTCGGATCAAGAATCACACCCAAGTAGATCAACATATTCATCTTATCAATATTACCCCAATACTTGTCATATTTCTCTTTCATTTTTTTTGCCATTTCTCTAAAGCCAGGATCATCACTTTCTGTCCATTGGTTTAACAAACTAAAAGTATGACCAATATGAAAAAACAGAGAGTTACTTGTCACATATAATGAGCCTGATATACGATCAGTCAACTCATAAAATTCCTTAAGAAAAGTTACAAGTCTTTCTATCTTATTCCAATCTTCTAGACTTGGGGGACCAACAGACTCGGAATCTTGAGAATCCCAAGGAATTTTCATACGACCGAACACAACTTTATACTGTAGAGCAGTGTTCAGCATTGTATATGTCGAGTTCCATCTAGTTGCCACGTCAAGACTCAAAGACAACTTACAATTGATCTTACATTTATCTACTTGCTCCCTAAATAAATTCAGCCTAGCTGGAGAACCCCTCACAAACTTCACTGCATACCGAACCTTATCAATGCAAATTACATGTTCCTTCAAACCATCCCAAACAATCAGATTTAAAATGTGTGCAATACATCTCATGTGCATATATTTACCATCACTAAGATATCCTTTTTCTGGTGCCAGTGATTTTATATAAGCACATGCCAAATCATTTGAGCTTGCATTGTCAACTGTGATAGTAAATAACTTTTCAAGTACACCCCAAGCATCTAAACTATCTTCAAGAGCCCTACCAATTGCTTCACCTTTGTGACTAGTAATAGGACAGAAATTTAATATACGTTTTTGTAATGTCCAGTTATCATCTATAAAGTGAGCAGTAACACACATATAATTAATTTTTTGGATGGAAGTCCATGTATCAGTAGTAATAGAGACTCGTTGACAAGAACTACTAAGGAGTAAGTCTTTGAGTATATCCTTTTTATGCAAGTAAAACTTAAAACAATCTCGAGCAATGGTCCAACGTGAAGGAATGTGAAATGTAGGACACACAACAGACATGAGATATCTAAAGCCATGCTTATCTACATGTCTAAATGACAATTCATCAAGTACAAGCATGTAAGCAATGGCCTCTCTAATATCATCATGACTCACAATTCTGTTTTTCAATCTAGCATCTCCTTCCTGACCATCTATAGGCTCTAAGACAAGTTGAGCTTGCTTACCTTTACTTTCATTGTTAGGATTTTTCTCACAGGTAGATGAATGCTTTTTCAGATTCTTTGTCCCATTAATAACAGTGTCCGCAGCAAAAGTCGAATCACAATACTGACACTCAGCTCTAACATGATTGGCATCGTCAAGATACAACTCATAATCTGCCCAATACGGTGACCTCAATCTGCTCGTTTTCATAACATAGTGACGTCCAGGCCTTGGTTTTTTTGTTGGATGTGGTATATACGACTTTTGTGTAACCGTTTCTTTGATTTCCTCACTTTCCTCTTCATCCAACAAATCAACGGTTGGAGGAGCTCCAGGTTCATGTTGTTCGGAGATGACGAACCGTCTTTTACCACTTCGTCTGGATTGAGAGCTTGCCATTCTAATACAAAAAAAACTCAGTTTAATAAGAATAAGAAAGTAGGATAACAAGCAAAAGAATTAGACTACAACAAAGAAGTGGCAGTAAACAAATTAATTAATTTACCCACTTTGGTTCTAAAAAGTGATAAAACGTATCAAATCTAAAGCCTTTGTAACATTATTATCATCACCAAATCAAGTAAGCCTGCTCTTCTCTGTAACAACCGAGCCTCAATCCCAAATTAAATTGAAGCCGGGTAAAATAAGCCATCGCTTGTACCCGTCAATGAAATGTACAAAAATAAAAAGAAAATATCACGACAAGATAGTCTATTATTATAAGCAGCGAGCACAACCAAAAGTAATTATAATACAAGTTATAAGCAATTAATCATCATGTACTGGAAACATTACATTCACAATCTCCGTCCATTGGTAATCAAGATACCAAACTCCATAAAAAACAAAATTAACTAAACTATCCAAGTATCCAACTATCCAACTATCCATCACCTAATCAATTGTTCATAATCAAACAAAATTAACTAAACTAAACTTAAAAAACAACTAATAATAAAAATACCTGAAGTAATATTGATTGATGAAAGCACCGATTGACGACTGTAATATATGGGAAAATTAAAAAAGTGGGGAAAAAAGAGATTTATGAACTGATTAAATTGATGAGCCATAAGAAGAGATTAAGAGGCTTTATATAAATAAATTTTCCAAAACTAATTACGTAATTGATTAGAATTTTAGGAAATATGGGATTCAATAATTTTTACCCAGATCAAAGACCTAAAAATTATCAAAAGTTAGAGAATGAGATAAGGGGAGATGTTGTTTATTGGAATTTGGAAAGTGTATTATGTTGATTGTTGAAAATTGAAATCTTAAGTTTCCTGACTCTTTTATTGTTTTTCCCCAAATTACTTGTTGAGTTGTGCCCTAGTGCCTTACTGCATTCGGTGAAATATTGGGCTGGGCCCAAAAATTGAAGTTAAGAAAATTTAGATTTCGGTCCTTAGGTCCAGACCGTAATATTTCGGGTTAAACCCTAGACCGGACCGAAACCCAAATAGAGCAATGTAATGGACCTAGGACCGGACCGAAATATTACGGTCCGGTTTCGGTCTAGACCAAATGGTCCGGTCCGGTCCATTTTTCCGGTCCAGACCTAATGTTGCTCAGCCCTAGTTGTACTAGCTTGACTTTACCTCCACATATCCAAAATTTATTTTACCCCTTTTTACCCAATTACCTCACCACACACTATATGTAAGTCCTCGGCACGTGTCTTGGTCCAGGTTGGTTGGAATGCATATGCACGGTCGATAGAGGTATTTATCATATTAAATTGCATGCATGCTCTTATAGGTCGCATTTAGGTGAGTGACTATTTTATCTCTTAACTTACAAATTTTCTCACCATGTGCTTTGAATGAGTGATGACTGACCCGTAAGAGTCTGATATATACAAGTCTTGCAAGGTCGACGGTTCAGTTTCTTTTATCATTGATCTGACTCGTTTGCATTTGGTTTAGTGCCTTGGTGTTAGATTTTATGCATTAAACGGGTTTAGACACTAGAAGTGTAGTTAGCTATGAGCTTTTTCTTCGTTCCATTAGATGAGGTTATCGTCTTAAGTCTTTGCTTGCTTGGGGACAAGCAAATGTTTGGTTTGGGGAGGTTTGATGCGTGTCTTTCATATGCGTTTATTCTCTTATTTGACACGCATTTCTATGCTTATTACGTAACTTTTAGCTATTATTATTCCTCTATTTGCTACTTTGGGTTGTGTTGTAGTTTTATAGGTTATTACCCAAAAAGGAGCAAATGCAAGCCAAATCCTATCAACAAAGTAAGTTTGAAGGAATTTAAAGACCTTATGTCACTAGTGTCCACTTTTAAGAGCCATATCTCAAGATCTACAATTGATAATCCAGTGTTTCCAATTGGAGATGAAATCTTATCCTCTCAGATTTCCAACGCTACCAAAAATGCATGATTTGACCAAGTAACAAAGAAATGGCGGCCTTTTGAAGTTCGGTGCGCATTGCAGGAAATTCGCCAGACTTGTTGATCGACTAGCTGAAGTTGTCGATCGACCACTTAAAGAATTTAGTCGATCGACATAGCTCATTAGTCGATCGACTAAAATCATCACGACATCCTTATTAGTCGATCGACTAGATCGACTAATTCTAGTAATCAGACGGTTATTTCGTGGCTTTGGCCCATTAGTCACTTAATTTCTCTAACTTATGGATTTAGTATTTAAGCCTTATAAGACAAAATAATTAGGTTATCTCTTTTTACACTGAAAAACATCCTACGTTTCTTTTAGCAACTTTAGATGTAATAAATTGGAATCGATCTTTCTTCCTTCTTTTGGTATTGAATCTTTTTCCTTTAGTTTTAATTCCTTCTTCTTAATTCCTCTATCCTTGTTCTTTCTCTTTATTGTTTAATTTATTAGATTGTTTATTGTTCTTCCATCGTATTCAGTCATGTTTAATTCAATTCTTATTGTTGTAGACTTGTAGATAATTTCATTAGATACAACATGAGTAGCTA
Organism: Heliosperma pusillum; assembly: GCA_022085475.1. NCBI lineage: Eukaryota > Viridiplantae > Streptophyta > Magnoliopsida > Caryophyllales > Caryophyllaceae > Heliosperma > Heliosperma pusillum. The sequence goes on from JAIUZE010070424.1 coordinate 37,539, forward strand.
ATTCTTCTATGCTAGGATTTAGGGGAACTGCGGTTATGCGATGATATATTGTTAGATTATTAGTTAATTCATGATTATTGGTTTGTTTTGTTAATCGGTTGCATCAATTTTTAGTAAATTGAATTGGTTAAATGCATGTGACCAATCTATTAGTTTGTTAAACCTTGACCTAGATCGTAAGATATGGAAAGGGTAGAACTTGCAGCGAACAATAGAATGCCCTAATTAGAGCGAAAGCTAAATTAGTAATTCTAGGTTGAATAGTAGACCGAAAGGAACTATTCCTTACCCTTCAGACCATGTTTATGTTAATCTTTTAATTCTATCTTTGACCGTCGTTGACCGTGGTAACCCGATATCCTAGCTATTTCACTTATTATATGTGAATTCACTTTCTTCCTTTATTTCTCTTTCATTCACTACTTTTAGTTAAGAAAACAAACAATCAAAACCCCCATTGGTTACATAGACAGACTATTAATTAGCGAATAGAATTTCTTTAGTCTCCTTGTGGATACGATCCCGACTTCCTTTACTGCATTAGTTTAGGCTTGTTGGTTGTCTTTGATTAGGTGTGCGATTTAGACTGTCAATGTCATTTAAATGAAAATTTTGTAAAATGTATATAAGGATCTTACACCTTCTATGTGTAGTACCTGACCTTACTAAATACTAATACTAAATTACTAATAATACCACGAGTACTTAAGTGGTACATATTATTAGATGAATGATGTATATTGACCCATGTTCAAAATGTTGTATATAAGTCCACATCTCTTCATAAGCTCATAGAAATGGTATACAATTTTAATTATAAGAATTTTGTAAATCGGATATGGTTCTTGTAAATCGGATATGGTTCTTATAAAAAATCTTTTCATATACGAGTCGTTTAAATTTGAAACCGGATTTATGGTATTTGAAAACACCAATAGCGTATACATATCGACAGTTTAGATGGGAGATGGGAGAGAAGTGTCAATGTAAGAGAAATGAGATTGAACAAGAGTAGTTCAAGGTTTGGTAAATTGAGAGGTTAGGCCGACTATTTTTTGGCATGTTAATACCATTATAACAATGAGAAAATTGAAGCTTAATTAAAATTCGTGTTTTGTATATTTGAGCTTCGCACAAATAATAAAAATTTCAATCATAATTTTCAACTACTTTTTGTCAAATAATAAACTAAATAATCGAAATCTATTTATATATATAAAAAAGGCGAATCACGTGTTTTTTTATGCGTGAGATCTATGACCCAATCTTGATAGAGACACGTTCAAGTGTAGTACTATTTACTTCCAGTAAAGACCGATCCCATAAATATACATCTTTAAACACGAATCATATCATAAAATAATTTTATAGTAAGATCTACCCAATAGCAAAGAAGTCCAATGTCATGTTCTTTCTGCTTTAAATTCAGTTCAACTCAGCTCAGCTCAGCTATATTTAGTTCAGTTCAGCTCAGCTCAGCTCTATTCAGTTTAGTTCAGCTGAGCTCAGTCCCATTCAAATCAGTTCAGTTCAGTTTAGCTCAGCTTTATTCAGTTCAGTTCAACTCAGTTTCATTCAGTTCAATTCATCACCACTAAATTCAACTCATTGCAGTTCTAGTCATCTCAAACTTAATATATTTATTAATATTATTAATATTTATTATTATAATAATTATTAACTAATACTCCATCCGTCTCATAATTATCTTCCAAGTTTGATTCTTAGGGTTAAATATTAATAACATTGACCACAAACAAGTGTTCAAATATTAAAAACTAACACGTTATTACAAAGCATTTACATTTATCATACAAAAGGCTTTCGTACATATATTTTTTGAGAAAAACAAAGCGAATATAAATGGAGAAAAATCGAGTGAAAGTGTCGTCTCGAAAACTGTGCTCATCAAAGTAGGAAGATTATTATGAGATGGAGGGAGTATTTTATATTATTACTGTTATTATTATAATTTTTTTTTTTCTTTTTTAAAAAAACGCAACTTTGATTAAGAACAACAAGAAGTTTACAAGAAATTAGTGGGCAACCGAGATACTATCTGGGCTCTCACTCCCTTAGCAACAACAAAGTTAAGTCTAGTAAAAATGTAAGCGGTAGCTCGAGCCCCGACATCCTGAGACACATAGAATTTATGAATCTGCTTGATCAAGGCAACAACATCCGCATCTAGCTCCCCTAGCAAAGAGAAAGAGAAGGATAGAAAACTGTAACCCGATGTCATGCACGAATCCCGATTGGCACACTTACGCTGAGCAGTATCAACTACAACACGACCGAGCACAAAATAAGAAATCCAATCTGAGTCAAGGGAGAAGACCCCGTCAGATCAACACACACATGATCACCGTAACAGAAGAAATCCCGGGCTGGAAGCAGATATCAAAAAGAGTGTCGTGAACGAGGTTATGGTGATGCTTAATGCCCACCATAACAGCACAAGAGACAACATGATCACCATAAGCATCCCTATAAAAGAAAACCCTAATATATATACCCTTTCTTCACTCATCTTCTTTCATTTTCACATTTCTCATTCTCTTTCTACCTTCTTTCTCTCTCTAACATCCTCTTTAAAAAAAACCAAACAAAAAAAAACCCTAATCCAATCCCACCGGACCCACCCCCACCTCCACCTCCTCCACCGACGACCTCGGCTCCTCCACCAACACCGCCACCTTCTCCACTTTCGTCACCCCCGGCCCGCACCGGCAACCCCCCACCTGCCACCACCCTCCCCCACGGCGACGACCCTCCACCCCCGCGTCATCGACGCCCCTGTCGCCTTCTCTTTCCGCCTCTCCCTGTCGCGCCTCCTTCTGCCGTGCCTCCCCCTGCCGCGCCTCCTGCGCCTTCCCCTGCTCCGCCTTCCCATGCGCCGCGCTCCCCCTGCGCCGCCTCCCTCCTCCCCCCTCCCTGGAGGGGTGGTGGCGCGGTGGGGCCGTCCGCCTCCTCTCTTTTTTTTTTTCTTTTTTTTTTTATGATTTTGTATGTTTTTTTGTTTTATTTTAGATCTTGTTTTTTCATTATATATTTTTTGTTTCTAGATCTAATTTAATTATTTTCAGATTCACTTCTTCTATTTTTTTTCGTTTTTCATTTTTTTGAATTTCTTATGATTTTCTATTTTATTTTTATCTCGTTTTTTATTTTTTTTGTTCTCATTTTTTTTGTTGCTGGGTTATTGATTATTTTTAGATCTAAAATCACACAGTTATGGACTAAAATTACACAATTATGTACTAAGGGTACACAATTATGAACTAAAGTTACATCATTTTAAAAAACAAAGGGTTAGAAAAACAACCATCACCATTTCAGATCTTGTTTTTTGTTTTTCATGTTTTTCATGTTTTTTTGTTTTTCATGTTTTTTATTTTTATTTTTATTTAAGATCTCCTTTTTTTTATATAAGTTTTTTTTTCCGGATCTCATTTTTTTTATATGTTTTTTTTCCAGATCTACCCATTTTTTTTTTCGATTCACTTATTTTTATGTAAGATCTCATTTTTTTATATATATTTTTTTCCAGATCTAAAGTTACATCATTATATACTAAAGTTGCACAGTTATGTACTAAAGTTGCACAGTTATGTACTAAAGTTGCACAATTATGTACTAAAGTTACATCATTATGTACTAAAGTTGCACAATTATGTACTAAAGTTGCACAATTATGTACTAAAGTTGCACAATTATGTACTAAAGTTGCATCATTATGTACTAAAGTTACATCATTATGTACTAAAGTTGCATCATTATGTACTAAAGTTGCACAATTATGGACTAAAGTTGCACAGTTATGGACTAAAGTTACCCTATTAGGGACTGAAGTTACGCTGTTAATAACTAAAGTTACATTAGTATGGACTGAAATTACACTAGAAAAGACAAAAGTTACCTAAACATGTCTTAAAAAATTCAAATTAATATATTAAATCTCACTTTAGTATAAAGTTACACTATAATTGACTAAAGTTACACAATTAATAAATAAAGTTTCACTAAAGGTTAAAGTTACACTTATAAAAATGTTAAAATTAAATCATATTTTGACTTAAAGTTACGCAATTAAGAATTGAAGTTATACTCATAAAAAAAACTAAAATCACATAAATTTGTTTTAAAATTATATAAATTCAAATTTATAAAGTCGAAATCACATTTTAGTTCAAAGTTACAAAAATAATGGTTGAAGTTACACTCTTAATGACTAAAGTTAGCCTCATAAAAAGGCAAAAATCACATAAACTTATCTTAAATTTACATAAATTCAAATTTATATAGTCGAAATCACATTTTGGTTTAAAGTTACACCAAAAAAGGTTGAAATTACACTCGTAATGACTGAAGTTATACTCATAAAAAGTCTAAAATCACATAAACTTGTTTAAAGTTACATAAATTCAAATTTATATAGTCAAAATCACATTTTAGCTTGAAGTTACAAAATTAATGGTTGAAGTTACACTCGTAATGTAGGTGGAAGTCAATAAAACCCACTCATTTTGTTCTAATTTTGTCCCTTCATTTTATTCTAATCTTGTCCATCCATTTTTCTTTTAATCTTGGTCCTCCCTCTTGTTCTAATCTCATCCCTCCATCCTCTTCATCCAATGGCCAAGATTAGGACTCATGGACTCAATTTTGAAGGTGAACTCATTAAAACTTGTCTCTCTCTCTCTCTCTATCTCTCTCTCTCTCTCTCTCTCTTTCTCTATATATATATATATATGCTAATTTCTTCGTAAGTTTAGGGGCAACGATTTCACTAGGGTCACGTAAAAGATCAGAACCCGTGACTTCATTGAAAACACACATGGCATCATCAAAACTAGAGCCAACACCAATGATACCAGAGGGTTGTAGAAGCTTAGCCTACAACTCAGCAGACTGCAAACGGGACGCCAAGAAGGCATAATTTAGGACATCCCCAACAGCATAAACCTCGCGTCCACCTAAATGAAAAGGGAAAGTGGCAACACGCCACTGCCAATCCCCAAAACCAGACCCAGACACAGTGACAATACGTTCCAAGCTAGAACAAAGTGCCGCATCAAAAGAAATATGGGCCGACCCAAAGACACGCGGGGAACATGTACGCAAAGCAAAATAGATTTTGGAAATACTAGTACAAGCTCGAAGAAGAAGCAACTCAAACTGTGGGTCATAAATCCTCACGACAGAATCCATAAGCTCTATGGTCCTAGTCACTCTCTTCACCACAATGTTGCTGCCAAAAACAGGAAACACACTGACATGCCCACCTAGAATTGTGACACCACGCAAAGACCGAGCAATAAGGGGGCCACCAGGAAGCCGACTCCTGGGGTCCTCCGTAGGCCAAAAGACCTCGGTCTTATAAACATTAAGATGAAGCCTAAAGCTAGGACCATCCTCTATAATCAAATCCAATACCCTCCCTACAACCAAAGTGTCCCAAAAAAAGATCCATCATCTAAGTATCAAGCGTGCAGAATCAGATCAAAAGAGTCACAGATCTTGCACACCAAGGGATGCAAAACCAAAGCAAAAAGCATAGGGCCTAAAGGATCACCCTGCTGTACCCCTCGACAGGACCATAAGCTATGTTCTCCATTGTACATGCGAGCAGGACTAGAATAACAAAACTCGACCCATCAAGATAGAACCGGGCAGTGACAGCGAACTTCTTATAATATCGTCACACGATCAACAAGTTAAAGGTATTCTAGAAGTCAACCAACAACATAAAAAGAGCAACGTCACCACCACGAGCCTCAACAAATCGATTCAAGGCATGAAAAATAACCTCTCCTCCACCGGATACCCCGACTCCGAACTGAAGACCTGCAAAATAAACTGATAGAGAAGGACCGGCCAAACAAGCACCAACGTTAAAAACAAGGCGTCTCCAAACAGTGCCAACAATAATATGACGTATACCACCGCCTGGTTTAACAAGCGGCGTGAGCGGAGCACTAACAATGTACTCTCCAAGCGCATAAGGGCAGCGACCCTCAAGGAAAATATTAACCACCCGAGTAATAGAAGCGATCAAATCATTCGAAATGGCAATAACAGCTCCACTCAAACAATCCACAAGATGTTGAGCACGAAATCCATCCCTCCCACAAGACTTGTCGCGCGGAAAACTCTGAATCATAACCAAAACAACAGTCGAAGAGGCAACATGGGGACGGCAATCAACATGAATAGGCGGCAAGTATGGAGGTGGAGCAAAATGGAGCTTATCCCGCAAAGCCGCAATAGTGGCATCAGAATAAGGAGCAATACCTGATGAAGAAAGCAACCGAACATTATTATTATTATTATTATTATTATTTTTGTCTACATATTATTATTATTATTATTTTTTTTTTTTTTTTTTTTTTTTTTTTTATTTTTATGAAGATGCGCGCAACTTTCATTAAAATAAAATGAAAAGTTTACATGAAGTTGGTGGGGGAGCCGAGAGACAATCTGAGCCCCCACCCTTTAGCTACAACAAAGCTAAGTCTAGTAAAAAATATAAGCGGCCACCAGAGCCCCAACATCCTATGATACCGAGAACTTATGGATCCGCTTCAGCAAGTCAACAGCATCCGAGCCAAGCTCTCCAAGCGAAGAGAAAGAGAAGGGTAAGAAATCATAGCCAGCAGCCGCGCATAAATCCCTATACTTAGCACATTTGCACTGAGCAGCATCAGCGACAACCCGTCCCAGCACAAAATCGGACATCCCAGTCTAAGTCAAGGGGGAAGACCCTGTCAAATCAACACACACATCACGCTCACGCCCACTGTCCCAGGAATAAAGTAGCAAATCCGCAGGACGAAGAGATCCGCCATGCGTGTCAACCAAACCGATATCAACCTCCTTGCCCGTAGAAAAAGCAGACCTATAGCAGATGTCGAATAAGGTGTCACGAACGAGGTTATGCCGATGCTTAACCCCAACAGTAGGGGTGTTCAAAACCCGTTCGGTTAACCGAACCGGCTAAATTGACCGGTTAACCGGTTCGCCAAAAACCAAAACCGTAACCGAACCGTTTTTAACGGTTTTTACCGGTTCGGTGAACCGATAAGAACGGTTCGATTATACAGGTTAACCGAAAACCGGGAGAACTAAATAAATAATGAAAAAAATAACAAATTCACGGTTTTAAACCTTATACAATAAATGCTTCAAGCCCATAACTTCTTATTGATATAGTGTTATGAATATAAGATGAATAAAAAGAATAAAAAAACTAAAAGCAAATCTTGCTATTACAGATCTATGTTGTAACAAACACAAATTAATAAATTGCAAACAAAACTAATTTAGATGGTATTGGAAGAGGTACAAAACTAGACCCTCAAAATCTGACAGAATAAACAACTTCCGATCCATGTTCTCCAGTGCAACCGATCGATGTTCACTCGTCGTTCATCGGAGAGTGTGGCGATGAAGACTAATGGCGGCAGTGGATGGCGTAATGGAGAAATGAAGGTAGCAATCGGTTTTTTTATGGTGCGATCGAAGTTTGGTGGTCACTATTGAAAAGCAAAAAGTGTGGCGAATTGTGACGTGTCGGAGAATGGCTCGACGAATGAAGGCAGGAAATGACCGGTGACATGAGATTAGGCGTAATGGAGATGGAGTGAGGCGTGAGAGAGAGTGAAGAATGTGAGTTAGGGTGCTATATCTTATATACATACATATATGGGCCTGAAAGTGTAGTGGGCTTTTAATTATCGGTTCGGTTCGGTTAACCAAAATTTTCAAACTGCGAACCGGAACCGAACCGGTTTAGGCATTTTTTAATCGGTTCGGTTCACCGAACCGTTTTATTTTTTCGGTTCGGTTAATTGTACCTAAAAAATTGGCGGTTTTCGGTTTTTTCGGTTCGGTTTTTACGGTTCGGTTAATCATGAACACCCCTACCCCACAACACCAGTACAAGAAACAACGTGGTCCCCATACACATCATCAGCAAAAACCCGAGAGCAAGAAAGACAAGGCCTAGATACTGTGAATAACGGGACACCCAGTCGATACCCCATCACACTACGGTAAGTCCTCATGTTCATAGTCTGACCCAACCCATAGGTAGGAACCGCACGCAACCACTCAGAGGAGTGGGCACGCGGTGTCAAAGAGAAAACAGATTATGAAGAAGCAGCAACCGTCGCGAAATATATATCTGCCAATTTATTCATAAGTTTAGGGGCAGCGATTTCATTAGGATCACGTAAAAAAATCAGAACCTGTAGCCTCCGAAAACACCTGCAAGGCATCATCAAAAGTAGGACCAACATCTACAATACCAGAAGGTCGTAGGAGCGTAGCCTGCAAATCTGCAGACTGCAAACGGGAAGCCAGAAAAGCATAATGTAAAACATCTCCCGTAGCATAAACATCGAGCCCACCCAACTGAAAAGGGAAAGTGGCAAGACGCCACTGCCAATCCCCAAAACCAAGCCCAGACGCGGTGACTATACGTTCCAAGCTAGAACGAAGAGCTGCATCAAAGCGAAGACGGATAGACCCAAAGACTCCCGGGGAGCAAGTACGAAGAGAAAAATAGAGCTTAGAAATACTAGTACAAGCACGAAGCAGAAGCAACTCGCATTGCTGGTCCTCGATTCTCGCGACTAAGTCCATAAGCTCAATGGTCTTAGTCACTCTCCTCGCCATAAGCTCACTGCCAAAAATAGGACAAGTAATGACAGGTCCACCCAAAACAGAGACACCACGCAAGGGCCGAGCAATAGTAGGGGGAAAAACACCGGGAAGCCGACTCCGAGGATCCTCAATAGGCCAAAAGACCTCAGTCTTAGCCACATTAAGATGGAGACCAAAACGAGCCCCATGTACCATAATCAAATCCAAAACAACCCCCACCTCCAAAGTGTCCCCAACAATGGTGCCATCATCCAAATATCAGGCTTGCATAGTAAGATCAAAAGAGTCCCGTATTTTGCACACTAAAGGATGCAAAACCAAAGCGAAAAGCAAAGGGCCTAAGGGATCACCGTGCTGAACACCCTGACAAGACCACAAGCAATTCTCCCCATAATAAAGACGGGCAGGGCTAGAGTAACAAAACTCCACCCAACGAGAAAGAACCGGACAACGACGGCGGACTTCCTGTAGCATAGTCAGACGATCAACAAGGTTGAAAGCATTCTGGAAATCAACTAGCAACATAGACGGTCCCACATCACCGCCACGGGCCTCAATGAGCCGATTCAAGGCATGCAAGATAGCCTCTCCTCCACCGGACACCCCAACCCCAAACTGAAGGCCATCAAAATAAGTAGACAAAGAAGGACCAACCTCAATAAAGACAAGTCATTTGGCGTAGGATCCAAAATAGATTATTATTTATTTATTTATTTATTTATCTTTTTTCATCAGTTCAACTCCAATCAACTTATTGTAGTTCAGCTCCATTCAGTTCAGTTCAGCTCCATTCAGTTCAGTTTAATTTAGCTCCATTTAGTTCAGTTTAACTCAGTTCCATTCAATTTAGCGCAACTTCATTCAATTCACTTCAGCTCAGCTTAACTCTATTCAGTTTAGTTCATCTCAACTTAAAAACCAGAAAAAACAAGGCTTAAGTGCAAGTATTTCTAACTCATACTTGCATTTGCAATGGTGTTTTTACAACAACCATTTAAAATTGCAATCTAAGACAACATAACCGTGCACATTGAATGAGTTTTTAAGACTAGTTACTAAGAAAGATGTAGTGTAGGGCTAGGTAGCACGGACACTTCTCCTAATCAGCCGTCTCGTGTCGGACACCGTGTCGGACACACGGACACACGGACACCTATAAACAAGGAATGCGAGATTGAAAGACTAGAAGAGGTCGATTAGAAGATGAGTTTGGGTGGGAAAATTGATTAGAAGATGAGTTTGGGTGAGAAATGAGAATAAATTATAGTTAAAGTCAAGTTTTACGCTCAATTATTTATATTTAATATCAAATACTAATACAAAAATAAAATTGTATGTTATTTATAACTATAAATATATATTTTATTAAATTTAAATGCCGTGTCCCGTGTCCTAAATTTCACGAGATGCTGTATCACGTGTCCGTGTCCGTATCCGTGTCCGTGTCCGTGTCCGTGTCCGTGTCCGTGTCCGTATCCGTTTTGGTGCTACTTAGGTGTAGGGTGACTTTTATGGTAAACACAAATTCTGACGGGCGTCTTACATACGAGCAACTAAAAGGCTAAAAGCACACCCGCGAGGTTCCTATACCCTTCCTTTGTCCCTCAACCATAAACCTTGACCATTAAACATGGCGTCGCTGGATACCGACATCACCATGGTCGCCGCCGACGAAGCTTCGGACCCCGCCGCGCCGTCCACCTCTACCGTTGTCGCATCTTCTTCTTCTTCTTCTAAGAAAAACAAGCGTTTCGAGATCAAAAAGTGGAACGCCGTCGCTCTTTGGGCTTGGGGTATTGATTTTCCTCTCTTTTTTAACCTAATTTTGTCAATTGTTTCTTACATAACCTAGCCCTAACCCTAAATTTAATTTATATGCACAGATATTGTCGTCGATAATTGTGCTATTTGCAGGAACCACATCATGGATCTATGTGAGTTTGAAATCTCATTTAGTTTTTGATGAATTTTTCAAGTTAACATTGTTGTAATTAGGGAAATTATTTTGTTGATTAAGAGGATTGATTGTAAGTTTTCTTGTTTGATTAGGTATTGAGTGTCAAGCTAATCAAGCTAGTGCTACGAGTGAGGAGTGTACTGTTGCTTGGGGTATTCTCTTCTCTCACATTACTTCTTATTTACTTGTTTGTTTTGTTACCGTATTACTGGGTCGTTGTTACGGTTTTTGTGGCGTATGATCGGATTGTTAGGCATTTAGACATATAAAATTGACATGTGTTCCACTATAGTACTGGTATCATCTTGTGATTAATGTAGCAACAGAGATATTTATGGTCTGATAGCGAGGCATTAAGAGTGTATAAAATTATTACATGTTGGATTGTAGTACTGGTTGTAGCCTTTGATTAGTGTAGGGAAGTGAAAATAAATGAAAAAGATTTCGAGGCAACTTTTTTGAAAAAAATATCTGTGGTCGATCGACCAAAGATATGGTCGATCGAGGTCCTCTGGCCTAGCATATAGTGTTGGTCGTGGCTTTGGACTTGATTGTGAGCGGTTTCACGCTTTCCCATGCAAGAGCTTCTGTTCAGTTCCTTCCATTCTCCTAAATGCATGCAAAGTGGACTGTTTTGGCACGGTTTCCGCTACTACGCAGCTTGTACCTACAAAATGGTAATGAAAGTACAAAGTAGCCAAATAGGGGCATATAGTGACATAATATCACCTAAATGACATAGAAATGCGTGCATAAATGGACTAAAAAGTCTATATAAAATACACGCATCAAACTTCCCCAAACCAAACCTTTGCTTGTCCTCAAGCAAACTAAATGCAGATATATGGAACTAAATGAACCTAGGGGAATGGAGTAAGTCTCAGAGCTAGCTACAAGTCAATGCTAAACCGTTTAATGCACTCATTCAATCGCTACAAAGCTTAATACGAAAGTGGACGAATTTATACAATCTTGGAAATAAATTAGACTTTCGACCCTGCAAGACTCAACCAAATTCGGACTCTCACAGGTCACTCCTCTCTCAACAAGCAAATGGTAAGTAAATATGTATAAGAAAGAGAGAAGAAAATATAGTCACTCACCTAGACTACGACCGACACAACATGCATCGCTAACTAATATGAAAGATGATTCAAGCACTCTACACACGCATAACCACCGTTCAAGGACTATCACGTGCCGAACATTTGCAAAAATAAGGATATGTGAGGCTAATTGGTAAGAAGGGGCAAAACAATTAATGGAAATGTGAGGGTAGATAGCCAAGCTAGTTCCTAACAAGACCGTACTAGAACTCGTTCCATTCTTCCAACTATCAAAAACTAAGCTCGATGCCTTAACATATCTAGGCATATACAACACAAATCCCATAAAACACCTCGACAAATAATAATAAGCATAGGAGGTGTAAATAACAAATACTTCAGCCAATTATTTTTACTCATTATATTTTTTTTCATTTTTCATTTTTTTTCTTTTTTTTTTCTTTCTTGGCTGATCGAGGGAAAAACTTCTCGATCGAGTGAAATAAGTCACTCGATCGAGGTAACATACAACATCTGCTCGATCGAGGTACTATTCATCACTTCTTTTCTTTTTCTCGCAAATACCCACTCCAATCAATGAAAACGAGTCAAAAACTGACACACCAATAAAACATACCTCGACTACTAAACTAGCTCGGCAAAGGTAGGCTCAGTTTAGAATGTAGTTAAGGGCAACATGCAGATATGGCTTTATGTGGAGTTAATGAGGTAAAATGAGGAAAAGGGAGATGCAAATATTCTCAAAACACGTAATACCGACCACAAACCCAATGCGTGCAGGTAATAAGAAATCAAAGTTCATATACAAGCAAATGACACGAGATGTGGGGAGTAACTACTCTCATTCCTAGATGAACTAGTCATAAATGTCACCAGTTATAGGCTCTAAAACTCAGAATATATAAGTAGTTTGCCAAAATGTTGAGTCAAGTCTAATAGTCAAATTTAAATTCCAAGACAAAATTCAATAGTTCACTACTTCGATTTTACTAAGTAAGTCAAGAATGGTGCAAGGAATAGCATAAAATAGACTTGTAGTGCAATTTCATCACGAACAAGACTCCAATCCGACTCGACTATATGCAAAAATAAACGTGATATTTTTGATTTTTTCAAATTTTTTCTAATTAACATGAATTGTAAACGTGAATGCAATACAAATGCAAATGCAGACGCAAAAGGATGCAAAACACCTCCCCAAACCAAAACAGACAATGTCCTCATTGGCTACAGCACAACAGCATATAAGGGAAAGGGAAACACAACCTAATTCATGTTCCTAAGGGATGAAATATATACAAAGAATGGAAAAAATAAACAGAAAAACTCACAAAACAACAGCTTCCCCAAACCAGCATCAAACTGGGGAGCTAACATCACCTCCTCCCAGCAATCTCCTCCGTCTCCACCCTATACGTCGGGTCCCTCTCCTCCTCCTGAGCTAGCCTCCTAGCTGCCAACTCCGTGCGCTCCCTCGTGGCCCTCTGTGCCGGCGTCTCGTCCTCTTCCTCTCCAGAAGAAGAGGAAGAAGAAGATGGTGAAGGATACCCACCCTCTGGGTATCTGTAGAACGAGGGGTGAGGCCATCCATCTGGAATAGGACGTCCTCTGCGGATATGGTCCTCATAGATAGGGAACAAGGCCAACGCCTGATCCCGTCGCATCTGTGCTATATCCCTCCCTAATCCGTGGTAGTGGCGTGGCCCAAGAGACTCCACGCTAGATGGGTGACTATGTGGTGCCAATCCTCGAGTAGTAGCTAGCTTATGCGCGGCTAGCTGGCTGAATGTCAACGCCTTCTTGCTAGGAGTGAGTGATGAGCTAGAAGGCGGAGCGACCTCAGTAGTTGTCGCTGGAACAACGACCTCAGCAGTGACCGTGACAGCAGTCTCGATTTGCATTACACTCGATCGAGGTCTTTTTCTTCCCCAAGTCTCTCGATCGAGTAACAATTTACTCGATCGAATGGTTTTCCTATTTGCACAGCCTTCGACTTTTAGCAATTGATTTCCGCTTCTTTTTCCTGCAAAAACGATACCAAAAAAAAAAAATACAAAAAAATGTCTAACAGGAAAAGTAAATTGTTTATCTAAACTACGGATTATAACGTAACGTCTAATCTAAGTAAATAGTCTAATTGTCTAACGAAAACGCAATAAATTGTTATTTACAAGTTGCACGGGGTTGCAAACCCGGCTAATAACCAAATAGTTTTGTGACAAGGCCACCGTCAGGCCTTTGACTTGCGAAATTACCCTCAGCTGCGGTAATTTCCGACTTCTTTTTCCCCACATACGATCTTTTCTTGGAGTCTAGCTCCACTTCCGAATCACTCGAATATTTGTCCTTCTTGGACTTCTTCTTGATACCATCACGCGAACATGGCTCTCCCTTCTTCATCTCCAATGCTGCCGATCTATAATCTGTAAGACAACACACAACAGCGCGTTCCTCCTATTCGCTCCCAAGTTGGGGCGGAGGTGTTACGGTAGCAATAGGAATATCACAAACAGGAGCTATAGGCTCGATAGGAACCGAAGCTTTGTCATGCGTAAACAAATCAGGTGTGAAGTCAGCTAAGGGAAGCGCGTGACATGGTGAAACAAGCATGCGACCTTTACTAGCACGAGACTGAGTGAAAACTAGGTTCTCCCCACCTATCTGAAAAGTTAATGTCCGTAACCCGACATCAATAACCGCTTGCGCAGTATGCAAGAACGGTCTTCCCAAAATGATGGGAGTGTGAGAATCCTCAGGTATGTCCAATACTATGAAGTCGACCGGGATAAAGAATCTCCCTATTTGCACAGGTACATCCTCTATGACTCCTAAAGGTCGGGACAAGGTCCTATCTGCCATTTGCACCGTCATGTTGGTACACTGAAGCTTGGTGAAGCCTAACCGTTTGGCTAAAGACAAAGGTAAGACGCTAACACTAGCTCCTAGGTCACATAACGCATTATCTATAAGATAGGTACCTATATGACACGGAATGGAAAAGCTACCTGGGTCGGACAGTTTAGGTGGGCATTTGTTCTGGAGGAACGCGGAGCATTCCTCAGTCAAAGCTACAATCTCTACAGTATCGACTGACCTCTTACGTAAAAGAATTTCACGCATAAATTTCAAGTAAGAAGGTACCTTTAATAAGAGGTATGCAAATGGAACATTCACCTTAAGATCGCGTACAATGTCAGCGAACCGAACAAATTCCTTTTCGACCTTAGCCTTCTTCAACCGACCGGGAAACGGAACTGGAACGTCAGGTGATCCACGTTGCGTATCCTTGACAATCGCGTTGTTAATCATCCGCTTGCTTAACCCTTTCGATCGAGCTTCTCGCTCATTAGGACCCATCGATCGAATGATTTGAAGGGAAATTCACTCGATCGAGAGGTTGTTGTTCCTCGATCGAGTGAATCAGAAAGACATAAGCTCGATCGAGTATTTTGACTGATGATGCTGCTCGATCGAGCAGTTTGAGTTCCAAGAATGATCGATCGAGTAACATCGATACTCGATCGATGGGTCCTAATGAGCGAGAAGCTCGATCGAAAGGGTTAAGCAAGCGGATGATTAACAACGCGATTGTCAAGGAAACGCAACGTGGATCACCTGACGTTCCAGTTCCGTTTCCCGGTCGGTTGAAGAAGGCTAAGGTCGAGAAGGAATTTGTTCGGTTCGCTGACATTGTACGCGATCTTAAGGTGAATGTTCCATTTGTAGACCTCTTATTAAAGGTACCCTCTTACTTGAAATTTATGCGTGAAATTCTTTTACGTAAGAGGTCAGTCGATACTGTAGAGACTGTAGCTTTGACTGAGGAATGCTCCGCGTTCCTCCAGAACAAATGCCCACGTAAACTGTCCGACCCAGGCAGCTTTTCCATACCGTGTCATATAGGTACCTATCTTATAGATAATGCGTTATGTGACCTAGGAGCTAGTGTTAGCGTCTTACCTTTGTTTTTAGCCAAACGGTTAGGCTTCACCAAGCTTCAGTGTACCAACATGACGGTGCAAATGGCAGATAAGACCTTGTCCCGACCTTTAGGAGTCATAGAGGATGTACCTGTGCAAATAGGGAGATTCTTTATCCCGGTCGACATCATAGTATTGGACATACCTGAGGATTCTCACACTCCCATCATTTTGGGAAGACCGTTCTTGCATACTGCGCAAGCGGTTATTGATGTCGGGTTACGGACATTAACTTTTCAGATAGGTGGGGAGAACCTAGTTTTCACTCAGTCTCGTGCTAGTAAAGGTCGCATGCTTGTTTCACCATGTCACGCGCTTCCCTTAGCTGACTTCACACCTGATTTCTTTATGCATGACAAAGCTTCGGTTTCTATCGAGCCTATAGCTCCTGTTTGTGATATTCCTATTGCTACCGTAACACCTCCGCCCCAACTTGGGAGCGAATTGGAGGAATGCGCTGTTGTGTGTTGTCTTACAGATAATAGATCGGCAGCATTGGAGCTGAAAAAGGGAGAGCCATGTTCGCGTGATGGTATCAAGAAGAAGTCCAAGAAGGACAAAGGAGTTCGCACATATTCGAGTGATTCGGAAGTGGAGCTAGACTCCAAGAAAATATCGTATATGTGGAAAAAGAAGTCGGAAATTACCGCAGCTGAGGGTAATTCCGCAAGTCAAAGGCCTGACGGTGGCCTTGTCACAAAACGATTTGGTTATTAGCCGGGTTTGCAACCCCGTGCAATTTGTAAATAACAATTTATTGCGTTTTCGTTAGACAATTAGACTTTTAAACTATTTACTTAGATTAGACGTTACGTATAATCCGTAGTTTAGATAAACAATTTACTTTTCCTGTTAGACATTTTTTGGTATTTTTTTTTGGGTATCGTTTTTGCAGGAAAAAGAAGCGGAAATCAATTGCTAAAAGTCGAAGGCTGTGCAAATAGGAAAACCATTCGATCGAGTAAATTGTTACTCGATCGAGAGATTTGGGGAAGCTGTTGTTTTGTGAGTTTTTCTGTTTATTTTTTCCATTCTTTGTATATATTTCATCCCTTAGGAACATGAATTAGGTTGTGTTTCCCTTTCCCTTATATGCTGTTGTGCTGTAGCCAATGAGGACATTGTCTGTTTTGGTTTGGGGAGGTGTTTTGCATCATTTTGCGTCTGCATTTGCATTTGTATTGCATTCACGTTTACAATTCATGTTAATTAGAAAATTTTTGAAAAAATCAAAAATATCACGTTTATTTTTGCATATAGTCGAGTCGGATTGGAGTCTTGTTCGTGATGAAATTGCACTACAAGTCTATTTTATGCTATTCCTTGCACCATTCTTGACTTACTTAGTAAAATCGAAGTAGTGAACTATTGAATTTTGTCTTGGAATTTAAATTTGACTATTAGACTTGACTCAACATTTTGGCAAACTACTTATATATTCTGAGTTTTAGAGCCTATAACTGGTGACATTTATGACTAGTTCATCTAGGAATGAGAGTAGTTACTCCCCACATCTCGTGTCATTTGCTTGTATATGAACTTTGATTTCTTATTACCTGCACGCATTGGGTTTGTGGTCGGTATTACGTGTTTTGAGAATATTTGCATCTCCCTTTTCCTCATTTTACCCCATTAACTCCACATAAAGCCATATCTGCCTGTTGCTCTTAACTGCATTCTAAACTGAGCCTACCTTTGCCGAGCTAGTTTAGTAGTCGATGTATGTTTTACTGTTGTGTCATTTTTTAACTCGTTTTCATTGATTGGAGTGGGTATTTGCGAGAAAAAGAAGAGAAGTGATGAATAGTTTTCAAAAAAGTACTGATGAATAGTTTTCTGGGATGAAAACGCTTACTGTGAATATCATAGAGGCAAGGGACATGACATAGAGAAATGCTTCAAGTTGAAGCATGTTCTTCAAGATATGATTGAGGATGGTCGTTTACCCATACCCTCGGGAGGCAAACCCAACTCTTCTTCATCAGTACTCCCCTCGATCGACCAAAGATATGGTCGATCGAGGTCCTCTGGCCTAGCATAAAGTGTTGGTCGTGGCTTTGGACTTGATTGTGAGCGGTATTGCAGTAGACCGAATCCTAGCATATTTTTCCTTTATCTGATTTATTTCGTGTTAATCTCTACCTTTATTTCTCTTCCCTTAAATCTTATTCGACTGACAGATTTAGATTACTCCGCTATCTTATTTAGTTAGTAGACTTAGGCTTTTATTTTTGGTGTATAACGACTCGCATCAAATTTTATGTGGTGATTGAACGGATAGACAACTGATATATTATAGATGTATACCTAATGTGTGGGACAATATGAAATTACCATTAGAGGAACCTAGGCAACAGGATGACAATCTATTTTGGATCCTACGCCAAATGACTGTCTTTATTTATTAACCCTACTTATTATTTTGCTTTCCATGTTTGCATTACGTGCTATGCTTACATCCATGTCATCTGATTTATATTTTAAACCATTGTGCAAGTGCGATAATGCTTATATTGAAGCATACCTAGATTGAAAAGTTGTTACCAATCATGGTTAGAATACGTGATTTTGCCGAAGGCATTAGCTGGTTGGGACTTAGTATTGTGATTACCTTAGTTTGAAAAGGCGATTTGGATGAGGCACTATCCATAACGTCTTCTTGATGAACTTTAGGTGCACCTTTTAGATAAGGCTTACTTAGTGAGGTTCATTGTACGTCTAGATCTTTAAATTATATGTTTTCTTTTCCCCATTATATTTAAATTTTACTCCTACAGATGTTAGTCAACTTGAAAACGCCTAAAAGGGGTATTCTTGCCCTTAATTTTATTTGGGAAGTAATAGAACGTTCCAAAAATAAGGTACCTCGCGTATAAAAGGCGCGCTTCTTTGCCTTGCGCGGTTGCGCCTAATCGCCTCATCCCTTAACGCCTGGGTGCTCCCTTTGCCTCTTCAAACTAAGGTGATTACTTGGCTGTAATAAGCCCTATAAATTTCAGCAGGAGTTCAATGACAATCAATCTCAGCGGTTATGTAGTAATGTAGGACATGTTTTTTTGCTACGTGAGTGATTGGTTTGAGGTCCAAGATATTTCTATGTATGTGACTTGACAGATGAGTTGGAGAATGTACCTTGTTTCTTACTTCTCCAAGATGATGGGGAAAAGGTCCAATAAAGCAATCATTGCAGTGATCGATTTCCCAGAGTTTGGACAAACTATCAGCTTGCAAGATGAGATGGTCAGAATCTTTGAGTAGAATAACCTGGCTAGAAGTGCCTAGATGTTTTTGGGTTTGTAGTTGATTAACTATAGAGTTCTACATGATTTGGCTTAAAGTTTGAACCCTATAACCTAAATCAATATTAATATGAGCTAGAAAGTTGATCTTCTCCACCGACATCCTCTTAGGTTCGGAGTGGCATGACCGTCACTAACAAGTTTGAAGTTAAAACTTTAAACGCAAAGGGCAACCTCACTTTTAGCGTATGAAAACCCATTTCGATCGACCAACTTATTAGTGAATTTCTTGAGTCAAGAGCACACCATCAGTGAGTAGCTTACTTCCATCCAAAAACCAACTCCTTGTTGCTTCAGAATAGAGGTGATCGTTTGCGGGCTTGGACGGACATGGGCCGGGCTTATCTTTGAAAAAATGTCCAGCGGGCCTAATATGTCTTGTCCAAGCCCGCTTAAGAGGGCTTACTAGAGTTGCCCATGTCCGCCTAGTTTAAGCTAGCGGGCTTGTCCGTGGGCTTGCGGGCTTGAATGTAAAATATATTAAACTAATTTTTTAATAAAATTAAGGCTAAAGTAGACTTAACATATATTCCAAATTAACTAAAATATCGCAAACTCAACTTAACGTATACGAATTCTATAATTAAACATGATTATTTTAAAGTTACAAGTCTCCAAAAAAAGTAACGATATAAAAAAAATTATAACTACTTACTTTATCACTAATACAAGTTTTATTTTATTTACTCTTATTGTATATTTTTATTTTATTAGTTTTTTGTTTATATGAAGCATAATTTTTTAATTTTATATATGTTTAGCGGGCTTGGCGGGCCTGTCCATGGGCTTCTTAATCATGTCCATATCCGCCCACGAAATATAGCGGGCCGAGCTTAGCCCGTCCGTCAAATAATTTTTTTAATTTTTTCTTGTCCAAGCCCGCTTAAGTAGCGGGCCAAACGGGTAGGGCCAAACGGGCCGGCCCGAAGTTGATCAGCTCTACTTCAGAACTTGAATTTGAATAATGCGACATCTGTCAAATACCCATACTTGCAATCGTCCTAGCAATGCTATCGGGTAACAGGGGAAATGGTACCGGCATCTTCTGTAATTAGTAGAGTCTAATACTGCATTGTCGAGAGATTTGGCAGTGATAACAGAACTTGTATTATATTGTTGCAGCCAATTTATGACCAACAATGGGAACTGAAATCCTGTTAAGAGTGAGATTTTAGGAGGTTATGGTATTTTAAGCCTTACACATTGATAAGTTTGATAGGTTGCTGGTAAAACAATAGTCTATATGTCGGCTTCGACAACTATTCAGTAGTCACTTGAGAAAGCGACGAAGAGAGGAGAGGAGAGTACCGTGGACTATCAAGGAAAAACTGCAAGTTCATCATTTTTCTGGATTTACTCTTCATCATCGGATATATTTGTGGATATGAAGTGTTTTTATGGTAACTAATAATGGACTTTATGTACACCTTATAAATTATTCTATGTGTCAATACTGTGTGACTGGTTAAGATGTCAATGTCCTCATATCTACTCCCTCCGTTTTTCTGTTTTCTTCCCACGTTCTTTTAAGTTTATTTTTTATTTTTCTTCCCGCTTCTTGTTCTTTCCTTATTTTGGCAGTTCTTTTCTGACTTTTACCAAAGTATCGCAGTAAATATTCTAGAATTAAAAAAGTGGCACTACTACACATCAAACTGTTAATATAATTAAACCCAGCCCCAGGCTACACCCATCCCACGCCATCGAACCCCAGCACTACCCCACCCCGGCAAACACCAATACTTTTTGGCTTTTGGTCTCACCACTTCTTTTGTGGAAGACCATCTGCCACTCTTTTCGCACCGTTGTTGATGTGGCGTATCTCAAGTTATCTCAGGAGGGATATGTGGTTTCATATGTTGAGTAGTGGTGCTGGTATCGTGGGCCGCATAGTGGTGGTGGCTTTGGCTTTTGTTATCGTTGTCGTCAGTGGTGGCCGGTTGGGTTATCCGGTGGTCTAGGTGGTTGGTTACTTGGTGGAGTGATTAGCAGTGGTCAGGGGATCTGGTGGAGGGCGGTTGTCGAGTGGTTCTTGTGACTGGGTGTTAGTCGATGGTTCTGATTGTGGGGCGTTGGTCAGTGGTTCTAATTGGTTAACGACTTAACGTGGGATGAGGATGTGGAAGCTTTGAGGTAGGCTGGTGAGGAGTAGACTGAGAGTGAGGGTGAGGAGGGGTATTTTGGTCGATGCATCACTTTTGTTAAAAAGTTGGAAGTAATAAAAAAACGGAGGGATTATTTCATTGCATAGGAATCTGGATCTCTCACTACTGAGTACTGCTTTAACTTTTTGGTTATTTTACTGAGATATATTTTGATTAATAGACTTGTTCTTTTTTTTGTATGACAACTAACAAGTTATATACT
The DNA here is from genome assembly GCA_022085475.1 of Heliosperma pusillum. Classification (NCBI taxonomy): domain Eukaryota; kingdom Viridiplantae; phylum Streptophyta; class Magnoliopsida; order Caryophyllales; family Caryophyllaceae; genus Heliosperma; species Heliosperma pusillum. The sequence goes on from JAIUZE010070424.1 coordinate 58,876, forward strand.
CCCTCCTTTTTTTAATGGGTAAATGTTTTTCTATATTTGTTTGGCACACTTCTTAAGAATGGCAATGTAATGCTAAAAAAAAAGAACAAGTGAGGAAGAGTTAAGAACACATGTGGTTGCTTGGAGCCGTCTTGGTTTTTGGCCATGGCTGGTATTATATGTGAGGGGAGGGAGGTGGTGGAAGGAACAGAAAAGGGGTGGGATGTTCGTTGGGTATTTTGGGGTGATTAATTAATTGTGTAGTGGGTTGGGGTCATGTGGTTAAGGTAGTTATCAGAATTTAAGTTGGAATGAGTAAATGCACTTGTTCCAATTGTGCGTCACCTATGAGGTCTATTGTAGCTTTGCCCATAAAACATACCCAATGAGGAAGGTTAAGAAAATGGGAAGCAGATTGTGAAATAGCCAAAAAGGGAAAATGTAATGAAAATTTTGAAAAGGAGCAAGCATCAGTTATCAATATGCAAGTAAAGCATTCAGCATCATTTTTTTGGTACATCCCTGGTGAATCAGTGTACTTAAGGGTAATAGATTCCATTCCGAGTTTGTTTCCGCAATTACTTTCTATAGTGCAAATTATATCACTTTTAAGTGTAGGTAATTATTTTCAGATTGTTAGATTGGTTTAGTGGAAGATCTGTTGTGGTATTCTCTGGCTTATTATGGTGGCCGTATTTATGCTAGGAGCGAGGACCAGAAGCTAGTTTATTTTTATTAATTTATAGCTTTTCAAATCCAATTCCTGTATGTGCTACTTTAGGAAATGCTTAGTTGCATATTTTATTAATTGCCAATGAACCTTGCAGAGAAAAAATGGTTATAAACTGCCAAAGCATATTTTACATTCAGACTTGCTTCTTTTTATACTCTCTTATTTCATTTGAGAAACAGTTATTCCTTAACTGACAAAAGTCCTGCTTTACCTTCTACTTTTACACGATGTTTGCTTCCGTCTACCACTCAGCAAGCGAGCACTGATAGGGACCGTAGATATTGTAACTATAGGTTCGCCTTTTCAACTTGTGGTTTTGTCTAATTTTTCGAATTTTTAATCTGATAACTTGGCTGTAATAAGCCTTGCTAGTTTCATCATGAGTTAAGTCATGAAGGGCATGTTATTTGCTATATGACTGACTGTTTCGATGTCCAAGATATTACTTCCTCCGTTTTTCTATTTTTCTCCCCACTTTCTATTTTGGTAAGTTGTTTCTTATCTTTCCACTTCTTATTCATATCATTTTACCAGATTACCCCAATAGACATCGTAATTACAAAAAAATGTCATTCATTTAACTTTCAACTTCCCAGCCCTTGATTTTAAATAACTAAATTAACACCAAAGAAGTGAGCACCCCTACTTAACCCTTGGCCATCTCTAGTCACCTCTGTCAACCCCGGTGATGTCCGGCGTGATTAGCCGACGATTTCCCCAATCAAAATTTCTGCCCCTTGAATCTCTTGACCCCCTAACGCCCTCACCGTCTCCCTCCTCGGTTCCCTAAAAGACATCCATCGACATCTTCTTTCCGTCAACTTATCACGTCAACCTCCATTTGAGCCGCCACAGCTCCTCCTTTTGCCGCCAACAAACACCACCCTTTGTCATACACCACCACCATCAGCCTCCCTTCGTCGTCGTCAACCAACTTTGTCGACCACTTGTCCTTGTGTGTGTTCGGTGATGTTAAGAGTGATGGCTGAAATTGGGTTGTGGTGGAGTGGTGGTTGATGTTAGGGTTGTGGTTGAATGGTGTGGTGGGAAAAGTAATTGTAAAAGAATGAAGTCAGGGGTAAATATGTCAAATTGACCATTTTCTTAAAAAGTGGGACTATTGAAATGGGAGAATAAAAAAAATGGAGCAAGTACTATGTATGTGACTTGGCAGATGAGTTGGAGGGTGTACATTGTTTCTTACTTACCCAATTTAATGGAGAAAAGGTCCAATAATGCAATCATTCGAATGATGAATTTCCTATAGTTTGGACAAACAAACTGTCAGCTTGCATGATGAGATTGTCAGAACCTTTGAGTAGATAACCTTGGCTAGAAGTGCCTAGAAGATTTTGGAGCACATGATGAGCGGCTTGTAGTTGATTAACTGTAGGGTTTCACATTAGTTGGCCTAAAGTTTGAACCCTAAAACATAAATCAATACTAATATGAGCAAGAAAGTTGATCTTCACCACCGGCATCCTCTTGGGTTTGGAGTGGCATGCCCGTCACCAACAAGTTTGAAATTTAAACTTAAGATTGCAGAGGGGTGACGTCACTTTTATCATATATGAAACCATTGTGATTGACCAACTCAGTAGTGAATTTCTTTTGAGTCAACACCGCAGCATCAGTCAATAGCTTTCCATCCGAAGAGCAAGTCCTTGTCGCTTCAGAACTTGAATTTGAAAAATACTACATCAGCCAAATACCTATACATGCAATCATCCTAGCAATGCTATTGGGTCATAGGGGCAATGGTGTAACCATTTTCTGTGATTTGTGGAGCCTAGTACCTAATTGTCAAGAAGTGGTGATGTGGGAGATAGATAGTTTGTGATTTGGCAGTAAAGATAACAAAGTTGATATTATATTATTGCACCCAATTTTATGACTGCGACAATGGGAACTGAGATCCTGTTATAGAGTGAGATTTTAGGAGGTTATGGTATTTCAAGCCTTACATCATAGTTTTCGTAGGTTGCTGGTGAATAATTATTTATTTGTCGGCTTCTACGACAATCTGTAGTTCATCAGTTATCTGGATTTTATCTTATCTACGGAGTGTTATATACTGGATGAAAATTATTCTTATGGTAACTATAATGGACTTTATATACACCGTATTTATTACCCTATAAGAACTATAATGGACTTTATATACACCGTATTTATTACCCTATGTGTCCTAACCCTCTGACTTATTAAGATGCAACTGTCCTCATCTATACTCCCTGCGTATCTGTTTTCTTTCCACTTTCCTTTGAAGAATATTATTTTCTTCCCGCTTCTCGTACTTCCCTATCTTGGCAACTATTTTGTTGAATTTTACCAAAATACCCTAATAAATATTCTAGAATAACAAAAGTGCCACTACTACACATCAAACTGTTAAATATAAATAAATACCACCCTATCAAACCCCCACCACCCCCACCTCGCCGAACACCTAACACATCCATGTTTCCTTTTCGACCTAGACCCACCTTGCAAACCACCGGCGTACTTTGATATCACCACTTCCTTTGCCTCATTTGGTGGGAGACCATCTACTACTGTTTTAGCTCAGTCATCAGCGTGGGGTGTACCTAAGGAAACTATCTCAGTGGGAACTGTCATTTCATGTGGCGTAGTGGTGGTAGTTTCGTGAGTTACGTAGTGGTGCCGGGTTTAGCTCTTGTGTTCATCATGGTTCAGTGGTGGTGGCTGAGCTGGTAATCTAGGTGGTTGGTCGAGTGATTAGGGTTGGTCAGTGGTTTTGGTTGGTTAACTTGGGATGAGGATAGGGAAGTTTTGAGGTAGGTTAGTGACTAGTATATGAGAGTGAGGATGACGAGGGGTATTTCGGTCAATGCATCACTTTTGTTAAAAGTGGAAGAAATGGAAGGGTAAGAAATAAATAACGGAGGGAGTAGTTCATTGCATTATGAATTTGTTTCTCTCACTACTGCTTTAATATTTTGTTTCTTTTACTGAAATATGCTTTGATTGATACACTTGTTTTCAGTGTCTTTTTGCATGACAAGTTATGTGCTCCGTCATTTTCCTAATGGGTAAACGTTTTATGTATGTCTATTTGGTACACTTCTTAAGAAATGCGATGTAATGTTCAAAGTAAAAGAATAAGCGAGGAAGAGTTGAGATAAAAAAAAGTTCACTTAACTACTAACCCCGACATAACACCAGCCTCCCTTATCAACCAAGGGTATCGGAGCCGAACAGCTGCCACTAGCAACACTGTACAAATGAATAGGTAGAAAATTGTGAATTATCTTTGGCAGACTTATTTTTTCATTGGTCTTCAAGGGGTTCTAGTTCTGGAAAAATATTCAAATCTTCATGACTTGTTGGAGTTTGAGAAAGGGGCTGATCGGCACTATTCAAATTGGTCGGAGCTCTTCAGTGCAATTGGTGGAGGAAGCTTGTCTTGATTGTTGGGCATGGCCGGTATTGTGTGCGCAAGGAGGGAGGTGGTGGCAGTTGGTGGAAGGAAGGACAAGGAGGGGTAATTAGGTACTTGAGGTAGATTATTATGTAGTAGATTGGGGTTACGGAGGTTTAAAATATAGTTATACAAATTTTAGTTGGAATAAGTTAAGGCATTTATTATAATTATGGGTTACCTATGACGACAAGATTGTAGCGGGTTGCCCATTAAAGCACACAATAAAGACGGTAAAGAAAATGGTAAGTATATCGTGAGATAGTCGAAAATGGAAGTGTGAAGAAGATTTTGATGAGGAGCAAGTATCAGTTGTCAAATTGTAAGTAAAGCACACAGCATCATTGTACTTGGAACATTCCTGGTGAATCAGTTGGCCTAAGGGTAACGGATTCCATTTCCGAGTTTATTTTAGGATTGTGGGTAGGGATGGCAACGGGTTGGGTATGGGTCGGGTCTGACAAGACCCATACCCATACCCGCATCCGCACCCTTGGACCCAAACCCGACCCATATCCGCATGGGTATGAAATTGTTAGACCCATACCCATACCCGATGGGTATGGGTTGGGTCCGGGTCTACCCACGGGTCTAGTATTTTAGCTAGCTTGTATTGTTCTCCATTTCTCCTGTTTAATATTGTAGTGTCATATGTTTCATACATCAACTAAAATACAAGGGCCTATTTCAATTGACATTCTGGTAAAATCTTCCGACTTGGGGCATGAAATCAATGCCACTTTTCTTTTCATTTTCAGTACTCCGTCACTGACTTACATAATAATAGTTTTCCGCAAGTATTTTGCGGGTCTACGGGTTGGGTATGGGTCTCACAACTAAGACCCAAACCCAAACCCGATTTATTTTCATGAAACCCATACCCGACCCATACCCAACGGGTCTAAAAAATTAAGACCCAAACCCGACCCATAAGGGTCCGACCCGACAGGTTTGGGTCGGGTCTTGGACCCACTGCCATCCCTAATTGTGGGTGACTTTTGAGTGTCGGTGATTATTTTAAGATTGTTAGAGTGGTTTAGTGGAAGAGCTGTTGTGGTATTCTTTGGCTTATTATGGTGTCAAGTACCAATCTGTTGGAAGAGCCCGAGTTAAGAGCTAACATGTATAATACCAATTGACTGCACTCGATATGCAACGTTGGCCTCATTTACGCTAGCTGTGGAAGATCACTGTCACCGCATTTTGCTGTATTTCGATTGGTCGCAATTATGCTATGTGGACTAGAATCTAGTTAAGATATACAAGTTTATAGCTTTTTAAATCCACTTTCTGTATGTGTTACTTAGAATTGATTGCCGATATTTGGACACAGAAAATGATGTTAAAATTGCGAAAGCATGTTTGTACAGTCAAATGTTTTTATTCTCTTTGATTTGAGGGTATTGTTGTTCACTAAGTGAGAATGTGTCTGCTTTACCTTCCTACTTATGCACAATGTTTGCTTCGCGTCTTCCACCTAGCAAACAAGCGCTAATAGGGACCATAGAAATTCTAACTAAAAGCATGAGGTCCCCCTTGCGTGTAAACTTGCGGCTTTGCAATTCCCTTCTGTCCCCTCGATTTGGATACGTAGTTTTAAATTATTTCTGAATATCAGTGATGATTTTGTGAAGAAACCTATAAGCTTACTATCTTCACAAATTCTTATTTCAGAGACTAATTCCGTCTGAAAAATAAGACGGGATTATGTTGCTACTTTTTGATAAAATGTAACCACAGCTTATATCAACTTGTTTTCAATAGTGGTTACATCTAACTGTAAAGTGGTTACAAAATCCCGTCTTATTGCTTCAGACTAAAATAGTCCGTCTGAAGCAAGACCAACTGTACTATCTTTGTGCACACTGAGCAATTGTTTGGTCAAGTTGCTGCAAACATTGACAGATGCAAGTTCTTCTGTAATCTTTTCGTTGATGTGGACATATGTGTGAAGAGACTGGAGTAATATTGCAAGTTGTCTGTGTGCTTTTATACTGTTAGTATTTTCGGTAGACAGTTTCCTAGCTCTAAAGAGTAGAGACTGTTTTTCAAACATTTCAGAGTACATGAATATTACGGAGTACTTGTGAATATTTACGAGTGTCGCCATTGCATATGCTAAATAATTGTATGTTGAAAAGCTTTTGGATGCATAATTGCATATTTTCTTTTTCAGCAATTAAGTTTCTCTCTATTTCCTCTCACAAACCCATTTAATAATATATTTCCCTTTACACTCCTTTATTTCTATGCATAAATCTTGAACCGTTAAAAGGAACTTGCCTCCCATTTTTTTTAGAGAATGAAGAGGATCTCTTCCTTTTTTCAGTTATTTTTTTCTGTATATCTCTCCACTTTTCAATTTTCGCTTCCAAAAATGGCATATGGGGGAAATAGAAAAGATTAAGGGAGTAATTGTTGACTACGTACTTGCATTATTATTTGTTCAGATGTTAATGGGTGCTCTATTTCAAATGTACGAAGATCTGTTTCATGTGTTTTCACCTTTGGATTGCACCATGGTTTCCCATATCTAAGAGATCACTTAACCTGCTTATCAAAAATCCAATTTTGTTATCAGTGTTCCTCCCAATATTTGCACATCTTAATCTCTGTACGATTAGTCAAATTTATTTGATCAAGTGATTGTTTAAATGTTTGGCATACAACTATATTAAGGAATTGAGGAGGGTTTCATGTAGGCATTTGAGACGGTTCCATTAACCCTATAACTAAATCAGCTATACATAAAGATTCGGATTTGTGGCTTAAGTGACCGTGTACTATGGGGCATGATTGTCAATTCTCACTTCTTGGTTTTCAGGAGTCTGCAATCATGCGTTTCATTTTCACTGCATCAGCAGATGGCTCAAAACCCGCCAAGTGTGTCCGCTAGGTGTGTCTGCGTTCCTTTACTTTCCAATCTCTTTTTTTGTTGGTTTTTCCTTCGATTGCAACGGCCTAATCGACTAAACTTGTGCTATGTGACTGCTGTATCAGACAACAGTGAATGGGAGTTTCAGAAGTATGGTCACTAGAACATGCGGCAATTTGGTTGCTGGAATTGGGAGTTTGTCAAATGTGCATGAAGAATGGAGTGCCTAACTCATATTAGTATGTAATAGTAATCGACTTTTTGCACAAACATTTATCGTCTATAACTGTGGGTTGAGTCCTTACTCCTTAGTGTTAGCAAAGCTCTTGTCAAAGTCCATTTTGTGTTTGTAATATTTTATCGTTACAGCTGCTATTCAGATCAGGTAACACCATTACAAAACTATCTTCACTTTGATTCGGTTGAAAATGTCAGATTTAACATGATGCCGAAGTGTTGTAGCTGTTATTTTGTGAAAACAAAACAAATCTTGTTTTAGCTTAAATGATTGCGTTTTAGCCTACATTGAGACAGTTTATCTGCCCGTTTTAACCAAGTTTTAGCAAGCTAATAGGTACCTGTGTACGTAATACTAATCCACGTAAACTTTATTCCATTTTTTCACGATTTAGTTTTGTGAATTTGCCTTAATTTCATAATGTAGTGTCGCGTATTATCGTAAAGTGAGCCCTGTTAAATGTCATCAAGGCTCACTACTTATATTTAAAACCTGGGAGAATTGCAACCATGGCTTATTGTGCGCTTGTAGTTGTAGACTTGTAGTGTCCAAAAGCTTTCCAATTTTGATCGATTTAACTTTCATTAGTTCGAGAATAACTTGTAGATTTCACAGTGCACGTTCTTAAACCAAACGATTCCTAAGATACATAAGCTACTCACTCGTTAGTTACTTTAATTTTGCCTTCTTATCGGAATAGTTGAGGACAATTTCAAAAACTAGAATGGAATTGCAACGTACGAGTAAATCATACATGTCATATCCATATTACTTTACTTTCAGAATCGACTGCCCAAAAGCCTTATAATTTAAAAGACGGTTATGTGAACCATTTTTGTGAAACAGATCCAACTTCCGAAAATATGCAAATTTTTATTTGGTCCATACTCCCGAATAGAGTAAAAGTGACTCGTATATTTAATTGGTTTTGTAAAGCGTAGAATATAAGACGCTTGTAGGATGAAATCCAAGGTTATATCTGTCGGCGATACATTGACAAAATTTAAGAAACGTAGGCTTTGAAAATGAATTTGGTTTTTTCTACGCGGTACCTTCGTGTTTTTGCAAATTCTATGTGGTACCCCTCATTTTTTCGAAATCTACATGGTACCCCTAAACTTAATAAATACTGTAGTACTTAAAATACCCAAAGTACTAAAAATTGAGTTTTCAAACAGTTAAATATTATAAAGAAAATATGTTTTTGATTGAGAAAACGATATTTATGTTAATGTTATGACAAAATATTGTCAAAAGATCAACAAAAGTTGAATAATATAGATGTTTAAAAGAGGCGGATTAGTGTATTTTGAGAGGTTAATATAAAATTTAGGGGTACCATATATTTTTAATAAACGAGGGATAACATGTAAAATTCGAAAAAACAAAAGGGTAACAATGTAGAAAAATCCAATGAATTTTAAACAAAACAAACAAAAAACCGACGCCTGAGAGATTCGAACTCTCGCGGGGAAACCCCATGTACTTAGCAGGCACACGCCTTAACCACTCGGCCAAAGCGTCTTTGTTGTTTAATATTCGCTTTCGTAAACATTATATATATTGACACAATGAAGATTACTCTATTCCTTGTAAGCATCAATATTTTGAGCCTACCTTTTGACCAAGTTCCGCTAACATATTGCAAACACATTAAAAAAAAATTAAATGATGGAACCCTTCAATAGTCTTCATGTGTGGATCAGTAGAACTTTTTTCCACTTTTTTAAGGACGTTGGATTAGTAATTTATACATACAATTAAGCATTTTGTAGACATTCCAAACAAGATTAATCAGCTATACAAATTATAAATTTCTAATCATATCGTGTCAAACATAAAACAAAATCAAGATATTTCACCCAGTTACATATATGACGGTCTGTCGGTCTTAAATGAGACTGATGGAAAGATAAATAATGTGAATAAGAGATTAAGTGATTTTATTATTTTTCGACTTCTGTTTTTTAAAGATGATCAATCTAATGTAAAGAAAGAAATTTTTATTTTTTGTAAATCATCTACCAAATTCACAAACTCACACGTACCTATAACGAAAATAATTATTGATGAAGTGATTGAATAATTATGTAGAACATCTTTTTGTAGGGGTATTTGAGTAGTTGGCATGTGTCAATTCATTTTGCTATAATAAGATTGTTATGTACAATTAATAATGTCGGATTTGGAAATATTTTTTTAGGCGAGTCAAGTCAAAATAATGTTTAAAGTTTTTTAAATCGTTTAAATCCTACCAAAAATATTGAGTTTATAATATCTCTAATTTAACAAAAATATAAAGAAACAAAAAGATATAAAATAAATTTGAAATAAATCCCTTTCCATTTTTTTAACGTGAAATATTAAAAATGGTTCCATACATGAATCTCTTATTTTATACTTCCTCTTTTACAATTAATTGTTATCATTATTTCAAATTCTTGTCACGTGTTTCAGACAATAATAATAATTAACTAGACGAATAGAGTAACTCATTAGATAAGAGATTTGACAAAAAATACTTCATCTTTTGTCTTTTACTCCTCTCATTTACTTACACACGGTTTTCTAAACGATTATTTTTACTGTCATTTTATCCACTTATATATTATAATTATCGTTTGAAAATAACTTTGTATGACATTTTTTTATATAAAAACTGTAATTATGTAAAAATTATATTATAAAATTATAATAATTTGTTATCATTTGTTTTCTGGCACTATTTACTAGTGAAAAGAATCCTTAAAATAAGTTCCAATATTATCTTTATTGCATGATTAATTTCCTTAGATAATAAGTTCCTTAGATAACTTTATTGCATGATTAATTGATTATTATATTCCCCTATCCCTAAATAATAATCTCAGTGAACTTGATATCCTAGACTTTTAATATTACTAGTTGTTGTACGGTGCGCTTCGCGCACCGTACCCCAAGTTATTTATATCAGAGTAGTTTTATTCCTCAAGCGAAGTGAGATCATGAAAGTCGCTAAAAAAGAACGTGCAATAGAGACCCTTTTTTTCGGACTTCCACTAAAAAAAGTTTCATAATGCTAGTCTGGGTCCACAATAATTCAAAACAAAAACGTTTAGGCAATATAGTATTAGAGAATTGTTGTCTGCCCGTGAAAGATTAGATCCCACATTTATCTTTTTTTTTTGCAACGTTAAAACAAAGTTTTATACAAACGGCATTTGACTCATTTGATCAAATGCACTTATTTTAGTTAAACAGTACACAATCCTAAAATAGTAGGTACGTATGTAAACAAAAGTGTGTTGCCGGCGAACGGACTGATGAACACGAACTTGAATCTTAAATATTGACATTTAATACTATGGATGGTCCGAGATTCTGTTCTTTGAGTGATGTACGAAAAACTAAGAAAAAAAATCCAAGATTTTAAAAAATCTTAAATATTGACATTTAATACTATGGATGTGCCTGTGCCAAAAAAAAAAAATACTATGGATGTGCACATGCTCCTATTTCAAGTCAGATTTAAAATATAGTTGGAATTACATCAAAAGTTGTAGTTCAGTTGCTATGGCTAAGGTACAAACATAAGTAAAAGATACGGAGTATAAAACTTGCTAACAGCAATTTTGCTGTCCACCCGTAAGTCTTTTTCTCCTATTAACTGAACAAAATTTATATCAAGATGACCTTTGGTTGGCATTTTATTCTGGCTGATAAGAAGACTTGAAGACGTAAAGCTTGGGTTTGCTCTCTTCCATTCCCATGTCCAGCATCCCATGAGAAGATTTCAGAAAAGGTGATATGATAAACAATGAAGGGAAACAAATAGATCATCTTTCAAGAAAAGCCAAACTAAAATAGTCTATATAACTTAAAGTAGGAATTAGTTAAAAGGCGCTATATATTTACATAATTATAGCTATATCTACTTAATATCACGGTATTAAACCCAATCAACATAGCAAGTTTAGCAACTACCAAGCGGGTTGTTGTTCACAAGGTCCGAATTGAATACATAAAGGACAAAGCTCCTCCTCGCATATGTGATCAATCTAAGATAAACAATTACAAATATGACTCCGAAGCCCGTTGTATGTTGTACATACAAAGAATTTTGATATCTTAAATTAAGGGCACAAAAGAAAGGGTCAAAAGCACACAAGTATCTAACAAAAACATAATGTCGGCCGAAAGATTAAATGATCACCTCCTTCTCCTTCTCCTTGTCCTTCTCCTTCTCCTCCTCTCCCTCTTCATTTCCCTTACCTTACATTTTTCCTCCACCGCCTCCCTCTGCCCATATGTGTCATCCACACCCTCCTTATCTATTGAAAAATAACCTCAATAACGTCGAACATATAATAGTTGTGTAATTTGCATAAATGCATAAATTCTTTTGGATCCATGCAAGACACCCTCCTTCTCCCCATCTCCCTTTCTACCTTCCCCCTACCCATCCCTCCTTTCACCCTCTCCCTCCCTACCAACATGAACAAAACCACTATCCCTTCTTCCCTCTCAATATGAACAAAACCAAACAAAGAATCTCTCTCGTTCTTTCCCTTCCACCCTCTCTCCCTCTCCCTCCCTTCCTCAATATCTAAACAAGTCCATAATTCCTTCCTTTCTATCCGACAAAAACAAAATCCCTCATTCGATCTCAATTCGAACAAAATCAGACAGAGAGTCTTTCTCTTTCCTTCCTTCCCCCCTCTCCCTTTCCTCTTTCCAAAACATCAAAAATTCTCTTTCCCTCCTCCTTCCCTTTTCCCTACACTCTCTCCTCCCTCATACGATTCTGTCACTAAACATAATGCAAATGGCACTTGACACTACCAACGAAGCACCTTTAAATTAGATGAAGCTTAATGGATAACTATGAGAAATGTCCAAGAGTAGCGAACATAGCCTAGACAATAAATTGGAAAGTATGAAGTTCTGAAATAATCGAGTCAAAAGGGAAGAAAATAAGAAATATTTCTTTTATATCAAAAATGGAAAGAATACATATTCAAACACATCTTATTACCTGAAAAAATATGATTTAAGCAAGACGCGATTCCAAATTTTATCAAAACAGAAGTATATCTACGTAAAAGCACTAACATCGACGGTCACAAATACACCCCTAGCATGGCTACAACATCCTTAGAATGATAGTTATCCAATATCATAAACTCAGATTCAATTTCACCTCCAACTCTAGTTGTTCCTAATCTACCACCCAACCGCTTAAGTCGTCAATTCAAAACAGTTCTGAGTCTCTGACACTCTACAACCACAAAACATATGATAGTATGAGACAATACATCTCAATGATAAGGTTGAATATAAGGGCAGTCTCATTCTTCATACATGGGTTTGCTCTCCTTGTTCCATACCACCTCCCGTCAAATATGTTACACCCTTCCTCGGTCTTCCCTAACACGAACGTGTCGATCTTTTCTTCTTTCCTCCTCTTGATCCTCCATCCTTTTTTCCCGTCCTTGATCAACTAAAACACATTCAAATCCATATCGAACCACCTATTTATGAAAGGTGGAAGTAACATGAAATCTAAAGGACCAACTAAAAGATATTCAAATACACTATCGAACCACCCACTTACTAAAGGTGGGGATAAGTAACACAATATCTATTATTGAACATGACAATGTTAATTTGAGCCAGTTGTCATTAAACATAGGGTCACGTAGTATTATATTATGATTAAACATAATTCCTAATTTTCTACATAAATAGCCAAGAATGACATTCAAAACCGTAAGATCAACATGGCACGAGCACCTGAGGGCCTCATTCCTTTGATCCTAGACAAATGCACATTTATTGTCAACATGTGACAAGAAAGTAAAATCGTTTAATTATCAGAAGTTACTTGCTGGTGAACAAACATGAGTCCCCGTTCTCTGCCAAAGTAGCATAGTTGCTGGTCACCTAGCTTGATGACACCATTTCCATCATTTCTCTGCGCAAATTACTCCCGTCATTTACATGTTTCAAATCTAAACCGGCATTACATTTTGAAATAAGGCTTCGTCTTTGCATTTGCTGGAAGGAGCTTAATGTTGTACGAGAGAAAAAAGAAAAGTTCCATTTCCCTCCATCAAATCTTATGTAACCAAAACAAAAGTTCCTTCTATCATGTTCCCCCCTTCCTTCCATTCAAAACAATATGTTTCAAAAGAACTGATATTTTTTTTAATTGACATGGTTAAGCTAAAAAAAAAACTCATATCATATACTTCCTCCGTTCCATAGAATAGTTTACGTTTGCTTTTTGCACAAATATTAAGAATGGGTGAAAACAAGTGGGGTACCTACTTTTACATATATTAGTTTACCAAATTGCCCTCTTATAAGTTGCTTTTGTTTGTTGTATTAAGAATGGGTGAAAACAAGTGGGGTACCTACTTTTACAAGGATAGTATGGTATTTTAACATAATTATTGATGTCCATAAAAAGAAACGTAAAGAACTAAGTGGAACGGCCTAAAATGGAATACATAAACTATTCAATGGAACGGAGGAAGTATATGTTAATTTATCAACTTTTGGCCATTGAATATTTATCCATTATTCAGATAATGAATAGCTGTGCATATTCAATCTTCATTGAATTAGAATTAACAAAAATCAAATATTGACATCGTACAGCCACCGCCAGCAGGTAGCATGTCTTTGGCAAAAGAAATGAGTTTATATAGAACAAAGGATTTACCGCCAAGGCCTTCCTATCATAAAAAAATTTTGGTAGTTCCTTCATCAAATCCTTTTTTTCGGCCCACCAGAGTCATACGCTTACATATCTGAATATGAAGTTTGACATCAATAGCTTTAGCCTCATCAGTTTTCCAATGCTTAGCAATGCTATCCGAGAGAGTCCTATGACTACAATTATACCATGACATCATCAGAAAGGATATTGTGCGCAACTGAGAATACATGTTAATGTGACTGCCATTCATAAGACCATAACGACTTAATAAAAACCTTTGAAGTAGGAAATCAGATCAAATTAAAAACCTAGGATACAATGAACATCAATCAATTTCCTATTAGTACGCATTTAGCTAGAAGAAAAATGTTACACAAATTTTCATTTGTGACGGACCGACCCGCCGCAAGCTTACGACGGATCAAATACCCCTCACAAAGAGCAAGGGGGGGGGGGGGAGGTGCAAATGCAGCCCCCCACTTGCCTTGCCACTTGCTCTTTGTGAGGGGGGGATTTGACCCGTCACAAGCAAGACTTATTGAAAATGTAATGGGATTTTCACACAATGGCTTTAAAAAACTATGTCTGGAATTTATAGGTAATTTCATGCTATTTTACTTTTCATACAGTGCAATTGTAAATACCTCAAGAGTACATAAGCATCTTCAGAGCCCGTCCTCATTTATCTTTGGAAATAGTCATATATGTCCTAGCTGTCAAACATATTAATCATATACACGATAGTTTTAGGTAAAATCAGAAGCAGGTCAAATAATAAACAAAACGGTTACAAGGACAACCCACTTTACATTATCGATGCTGGACGATAAATTTTGGTAGAAATCGAACTTGTTGCCAAGATGCCTCGATGTATCAAATACGTAATGCTAATACTCCAACGGAAAACGTGTCTCAGATGAAGTTTAAAAAAAAAACACATAATGACCGCTTACGTGTTGTCCAAGTGAAAGATACCACTAAGAAGCTAAAACATTTTACTTCTTACATTAGAGTTCAGACAGCACAGACAAGAAACAAAGGCATGATATCAGGGCTCTTAGTTACCAGGGTTTATTGAACTTAGTTACCAGGGTTCTTCTCTGGTTCAATCTGAAGTTTCTTTGTTAATTATCAGGGCTCCACTGTTAGATTAGCAGACTCCATTACCAAGAGAACGAGCAGGAATTAGGGGAGAATAAATAAAAACAATAAAGCACATTCACACGCAGCAAAATAAAAAAGTAAACCCAAAACTCAGCGTTGCGTCTGTTCAATTGAACAGTACAGGTACCTAGGTGACCATCATCAGTTGAGTTGCCTCCTTAGGAAGGAAGGCCACTAAGTTCTGAATGGTGTCCTTTAATAAATGTCATCTAATTATCTACTATTATTACTTGTCAAAACATAAGAGAAAAGATAGCAAAACTCTAACTAATGGGAAATTAAGATACAAACATGGTGACAATATTTTTCTGCTTCTTAGTCCTGTTTTTTTTTTATTTGTTTTTGAAATTTACAGTACTTGAATAATATAGAGAACTCTCAATAAAACCAATTGAAGCCAAGGAAACGTAATGCTAACCGTATTTGTGACCATCCTCGTTACCACTACCACTTATACCGGCAACGTCGGTGTCTTCCAGATCCCTCTTCATCGCCATCATATATTCGTCGAACTCTTCTAAACAATTTAAACCGATTGTCATTTGTGCCAAAAACAACAATAACAGTCCCAAAAACATCATATATATCAAGCACTAATCAGAGCAATGATATCACAATTAGAAGGAACACATCAATGGAGACGCAATAAGGAATCTAGAGAGTGACAAGAAATCGCAACGACGATCCAGAAAATGATGGAAATAGAATTATTAGAAGGATCACAAAAACGTTTCATATTTGAAACCTAAAAGAAGCCGCCTAAGTTGTGCACCCAGAAGTAGCTATTAAATTGAACAAAGACAATAATTTTAAAACAAAACTCCCAATAATAAACTATACTCGATTTCAGAAAAGTATCAATAATAAGAAGAATAAATAAAGAGATTTACAAACAAAACGATGGAAACTTACATTTGTTTCATTCTCTCTGATAGTCGTCCATCCAACCCAAAATCATAACCCTGAATCTATCATATCTTTAAAAATGGACTAAAAAAAAGAATGAAAAAAATAAATTTGATTTGAATCAAACTATGATCAAGATATACTCCGTAATAGAAAATGATGTTAATTGAAGGATTACATACCCAATTTAATTATACTAAGATCTAACAATCAAAACATAAAATTCAATACTTGATCAAGATCAAACAACAAACCCATAAATTACCTTTCGATTACCTTCGGTGAGTTCCTATAATCTTTTCTGGAAAGAAAGCAGAGAGAAAGGAAAGAAATGTGTACTGTTAGGCAAAGTTGAGAGAAAGAAAATTGTGTGGTTGTGGAGAGAGATGAGAAGAATGGAGGAGAATATATGGGCTTATGTGTATATGTAAGAACCCATCGGTCTCAGAAGATAGATTGGGCAAAATGGCACTGTTCGTAGAAGCAGCCCAACTTCTTCGTAGAAGCCCGCGCGCGAGGTCCAGTAAAGGGGAGCAAAGTGGCACTGTTCATTATGAATAGTAGTATATGTTGTTCACTTTTTATTAAGGTGTGTAGATTGATTTCATCTTTTATTATTATTATTTGCAATTAGATTTAGAAACACAAACCAAACCCGCAAGAATTTCTTACCTTAAGACGAACTTACTTATAGCAAATAGATTATTACTGCCTCCTTGTGGATTCGATACCTTACTTATCATTGACTATTAGTTAGTATTGAGTTAGGATTTATTTTGATTTAGGGAACGCGACTTTACCCTTATCAATCATCATCATCATCATCATCAACCTTCGTCACTCCTTCCACTAACTCGCGAAGTACAAAAGTGATGCTCAAATAATTAAGATGACAATGATGAGGTAGTATGTGGTTCAAGGTGATAAGGTGGCAGTGATGTCTGGCACACGGTGTGAGGTCATTTGGTGATAATGTTGACGTGGCACAAGGTTCAAGTTCATGACTTGGTAATATTATTAACTTGGATAACCTTGATTTTTGAGGTGATGAGGTGTATGACACACGGCTTGAGGTCAGTAGGTGGCAATGTTGACTTTTGTCGGGGTTCAAGCTCATGAAATGGTAATGTTAACTTGGATAGCACGCAATTTGAGGTGATGAGGTGACATTCCTGGTGTGTAATGCGATTAAACGGAATGTTGTTCGAGGTGATGGCGTGACACACAATTCAAGGTGATGATGTGTCTTATATACATATTTTTCCTCAAAATCTTATAGGTTAATACCTATTTGACGACATTGTGTATTTTATGGAAAATATATTCTCTTGACCCAACAGTGAAATCGCTAAGGGTCGGGTTTTGAGCCGTTGATTACGTGTCCAAATGGGCCCTGGTATCTTTCGAGTTCAGGTTAAAAAGACCGGGTTATTTAAGGATCAGATTACTGTCGGTTTTCGGATCAGGTAAGATTTTGATTAGTCAAGCCGTACTGGATAGATCACTTGACTTAGATATATGTTAAATTAAAAAAAGGTGAAATAAACTGAAATTTTTGTAAGGGTCCTTCTATCGCATAAAAGTGTCAATCTAATTTAATTTGTGTATATTAAATATAGTAACTTAGTAAGTTATATACTCCCTTCGTCTCGTTTATTTGTTGTTCTATTGTTTTAGTGAATTGTTATCATTTATATATTAAGAAATTTTTCTATGAGTAATTTGATCATTCAATAAGACTATTGTCCATGTGTCATCCACTCAATTGAACCACAAATGGCCTCACACTTTCCTTGGTCTTTGTGTCAAAATAAAAGGACAACAATTAATCGGAAAGGAGGGAGTATCCAATAATCAATGAAATACAATCTATTATAGGTGGAACATACATCTAGTGAGCCGCGGTTTTAAATGAGTTTTTGTTATTTTTCTTCACTATTAAACATTTGTATGTATCCTCTTGTTAAAAGAAACAAAGATAAATGTATTGAGATATGTCAGTTAAATGATGGGACGTGCTTTTTCACATACGAATTTTACTCTTTCTCATACGTTTTTTACAATTATACCCTTATCATTTTCCAATTTTCCAACCAATTGATTTTTTCTCTCTTCTCTGATCTCCCTTCACCACCAACACCATCCCCGTTCAACCTTTCCGATCAGTCCAAATCGCCGGTAAATTATTATTATTTTAGAAGAAAAATATTATTATATTATTATTTAGAATGAATAGAAAATAACAATAAACAGCTACTTAATATTAAAAGAAAAAAAACAAAAAAATAAAAACAAAACAAATCAACAACACAGCAACCCCTCCCACGTCCCAACTCCCTCCTGTCACCTATTTTTCCCACTACCGCCTGACCACCACCATGATAGAATCACAGTCCCCGCCAACAACCAACAAACCGCTCCTCACTCCGGCCGACATCCCCCTACCACCGTCATTTAACACCACCACCAACTAGACAACCTCTAGCCTATCGCCCTGCGCTAACGTCCGCCACCCAGAACATCCGTCACAACCATCCTCACCGCTCCATTGTTACGGCCACCCTCATCGCTCCACCGTCACGACCAGGCCCCTAACCACCGTGCACACCCGGAACCATCGTACCTTCCACCACCCACAAGCCCTACAAATTAATAATTGCTAATTATATTAATTTTAATAATTGATAAACCTACTAATTTCAAGAAAACGTATTAATAATTGTTAAACGAATAATAACATTCACTAATGGGAGAACTACAATTCATTGTTCAAGTTTATTAGATTCAATTTTGGGCTAAATGTATTTATGAGTTGATTTAATTATGTTTAGAAAAAGAGGTATTATGTTTAAAAAAAGGGTAAGATATGGAAAATTTATGAAAAAATGTATGTGAAAGAGTAAAGTTTGTATGTGAAAAAGTAATTCCGTAAATGATTAGCCATTTAGCTTAGTCACATTGATATCAGTTTCCCAAGGAAGCGATGTCAATTGTAATTTTAAATCTTCAGTTGGTCTTGCTTCAGACGGACTATTTTGGTCTGAAGCAATAAGACGGAATTTTGTAACTAACTTTACAGTTAGATGTAACCACTATTGAAAACAAGTTGATATAAGCCGTGGTTACATTTTATCAAAAAGTGGCAACATAATCCCGTCTTATTTTTCAGACGGAAATGGTCCGTCTGAAATAAGAATTTGCTTTAAATCTTATCTTGTTGAAGTTACACCTACTTTATATTGCATGATATATAGTTTGAAATGATGGATAACATGTAAATCGTCCGTTTAAAACCAAAAATATCATTTTATAATATAATTATGTGAGATTTTGTTAAATTAGTTCTTATAAGTAAATAAGAATATTAATTAGGGTAACTTATATATTTTTTGGGTCCAATTAAACCACAGATTGTGTATATTTCCCGAGTTCGTTTTCGTTCTCGATTATATATTACATACTTACATTTTAGCAAAAAACCTTTATATTAATTTGTGTATTGACAAACGTATATAAGCGAAATGATGTGTTTAAAATTGAATGAAGGGAGTAGTAAATACTGTCGTGGATGATGATAATGCTATTTGAGGTTACATCAAATTTCGTTGAAGACGGACAAAATTCGTCACAAGGTGAAGACACAAAGAACCAATTGAAGGATAATAGAAGGACATATGAAAAATAGAGTGGGAAAGGTTACAAGCTATACAAATTCTTATTTTAGACGGGATGACCCGTCTTATTGCATTAAACGGATCAAGCTCGCTCACAAAAAGAACAAGTGGGCAAATGGGAGGATAATTGATAATCACTCCACTTGCCTCACTTGCTCTTTTGTGAGAGGGCTTGATCCGTCAAAAGTAATAAAACCGATCCCCCGGTCTCAAACAAGACCAAGTGGTGTCACAAGCGAGTAGAGATTTTTTGAGACGTTGGAACGGTCGTCAATGTGTGGATGAAGGGTGAATTCGAAGCGGTATTTCTGAAATGCAGACTGCCAAAATGTTATCCAATAAAGGGGAGGTATTAGCTTTGTTGCATGCTTAATTCGTCAAGATATATTTAGACACGTGTCCAAATATAATACATTGTGGTCGGCATGCAGGTGTCTTCAAGAATACGCATATATCAATTTGAATACCGAGTATAACTTTGTTTACCTACGTATTACGCTGACCCAAGCTTTAAGCAGCTTATCCATATGGCTATCCTACTGTTATTAAAATTCAAACATTTAGAGCATTCTCCTTCAGCCACATCATCAATATACAAATTGCTTTTTTTCAATAGTGGGACCACCTAACAAAAACGTGCATAACAATTGAAGAGGTGGTTTCCAAATTTGCAATTCACTCATTATTCATCTAGGTAGCACGGACACTTCTCCTAACTAGCCGTTCCGTGTCGGACACACGGACACACGGACACCTATAAACAAGAAATGTGAGATTGAAAGACTAAAAAAGGTTGATTAGAAGATGAGTTTGGGTGGAAAAATTGATTAAAAGATGAGTTTGGGTGAGAAATGCAAATAAATTATAGTTAAAGTCAAGTTTTACACTCAATTATTTACATTTAATATCAAATACTAATACAAAAATAAAATTGTATGTTATTTATAACTATAAAATATATTTTTTATTAAATTTAAATGCCGTGTCCCGTGTCCTAAATTTCACAAAATGCCGTATCACGTGTCCGTGTCCGTGTCCGTGTCCGTGTCCGTGTCCGTTTTGGTGCTACCTAGTTATTCATATATTTGTTTTTTGATTATTTTTTCATTTTATACAACATAATTTTTGAAAATTATTATATATAAAAATTTTATGTATCAACTGTGATTAAAAGTAGAAATTTTTCTATACAACATTTTTTTGTGAAATTAATAGTTAATGCAGCCATATGAGATCATATTAAATAATTTAGTCTGAACTTATTAAATTTATCATTTATTTCCGGTTTACAAAAAATAATTACAAAATAGAAAATTAAAAATAATTACTTCGTACTACGCATTTTTTTATAGTTACATCGGTTTTAGATTTTAATAGATTTGAAAGTTGCAGTAAATTTTTTACAGGCGTAAAACTAAAGAATAACTCAAGAAATCCTCTATATATTAAAACTCAAACAAATAAAGGCATGTGATTAAGCCACGTCATTCAATTCCTCTTTTATATAGCCTGTTAACTTCCCTACAAACAAGGCATATATTGCTTTTTTGTATTCTTTTCCTTCATTTTTGCAGGGGACAAATAATCACTTCGTTAACCAAAATTCAAAAAATATTGAGATTTTAAAATAAAGTGCATTAATTTTTAATTTTTAAAATACCAAAACATGCATTATTAATTATTAATCAGAGTACTTCACACTAATTACCCAAAAAAAGAGATTAAAATCATATAAAAGAATTGAAAATCAAAACTTTCCAAATTTTAAAATTAATTTATTTCCCTGGATGTATGGAAAGCCGACTAATTAATTTCTTTACCTCTTTAGTCTTGCATTGAGAAAACTCTATCTTGAAGCAAATGAATGATTAAAATAGAAGATTGTGTAATGTATGATACTAGAAAATAGATAAACTGAGGTTCTTTCCAAATGAAGTGAGAGTTAGAAATTTAGATGAAAGTTAGAGGAAGGGGCAGTAATAAGAGAATTAGAGGGTTGCTTCTTTTTACATTGTTGGTAATATGATGGATCACTCATATAAGAAGAATAAAATAAACATAAATTCTCATTTTAGACGACGGAAGTGTTTTTCTTAAGACTAAGACGGGTCAAATAATGACTTATCTTACTTCTATTAAAACACAAACATTTAGGGCCAATTGGTGAAGCCACCTCATCATGTACACAAGATGTCACCACTTTCGAACTTCATTTAATTAAAATATACATTCTAATCTATGCGTAATATTTTATATTTTTTGAAGTAAAAATATGAGTAATATTTATAAAATGTTTTATGGCTTGAATTTTTTATTTTTATCTTTACGAATAATTCCAGTGAAAATTTGGTACACATTTTTTTAGGGATTATTGATTTTGTACCAAATATAAATTAAAAATTCACTTCATATATTTTTTTTCCTCATTTTTACACAAATTTTTAAGAAAATACTCATGTAACTAAAAATAATCTCCTTATATTGAAATATGATATAAAAGTAAATTGTAAACTGGTGTTGATTAATTATGCCAGTTTTATTGAAAAATAATATTAACAATAATATAAATATACTTATAAATTAAATTATATACTCCCTTCATCCACCTATTTTCTTCCCAATTCATTTTTGAGGGTCAAAGTTACCAAAACTTTACCGTAAATATATTGACGAATAATAATTATTGATACACGAAACTTAAATATTTAAATTTATTAACAAATCATCTTTCACAAAATATATTTTCCCGCGACAAAAGTAACATTAACAGGACGAAAATGTTTGGTCAAAGTTCCGTCTTGGAGACTGTGAAAAAAGAAATGGGAAGAAAAAAAATGAATGGAGGGAGTAATATATTTATAATCACACCAGTTTACAAAATTATAAAAAAAAAAAAAAAATCAACCAAACAAATTACAGTTTAATGAAGTGAATACTAACTGGTAAAAAACTATCAAATTATTACATATTCACTTTATTAAAATGTAATTTAATTTAACACATTCGTTGGAATTACATGGGTTATTGCTATCTAAATTATTCAAACGGGTTAGTTTATAATATTGGCCATGTCGAAAATAAGTCGGGTGACTCGCGTCGGAACATGCTAAGAAAACAGGTCAAAATTGTTGTATGCTAACTGTTTTACAATTGAAAATATAATTTGACTAAAAAATAAATCAAGTTTGTAATTATTGCTTTAAACATATCAGTACTTGCATCAATTCTAATGTAGTAATTATAAACATCAAACTTTTTGTATAATTTTCTAATTCATAATGTTATTTAGCTAGAATGTTTGATTATATTATTTATACTTATTTAATGTTTGATACAAGGATGTTCATATGTTGGGTTTAATATTTTATATGAAGCATTCTATGTTTGCGTATGTGAATTCCAGAAGTTAACATGCATTATTATTCATTTTATTAAATATTTGATAAAAACAATGTTCTAAAAAAAACCCGTGCAATTTGCACGAGGGTAAAACTAGTATTGATATAATATTGATAAACATATGGCCTCTTCATAGTATATTTTAATATTAATATATTTGAGTTAGCAATATTAATCAAATGCTATGAAGATTCAGACATTTATCAAATTACCATGGATGAAATGTTTGAAACATCACTTATAACTTCAATCTTTTAGCAAAATTATGGATTTTTCTATATGATAATTCTTAGTTTTTTCGGATTTCACATGATAATCTTATATTTTAGAAAACAAACCTGGTAATCTTGTGGTGCATTACTACTTATTACTGTAACTGTCCGTAACCTTTAACTTTTGTTCTGTTAATTTGCTCTGTTAGGTAGGCGAGTTGTCTGATGACATGGTGTTAATATATAGGTCATGACTATGCGTTAACTAAGCACCCTACCCTAACCACCAACCCTCCCCCGGCCCAACTATCACCTACTCCCTTTTATTATTACCACCACAATTACACCCTCCGCTAGATCACCACTACCACTACCACTACCACTGGCGCCTCCTAACCCTTCACCGACCTTTGTCAAACTATCGCCAGCGCTTCCCCATCGACCATTCGCCGCCACCAGTTGAAACACCAGCCCCAACTTCCAAAACCGTTACCCCGACCCTTATACTTCTCCCTCACCCTTTTAATCTCATCCCACTCCCTTTAAAACACTAGATCTTGGTTTTGTGGAGAGGGGAGAAGAGGGTTTTTGTGGGGCCATGAGGTTAGGTGGGGGAGGTGGTTAGGGTAGGGTGCGAGTGAAGATGATGGTGCTCTTGGCGTGGGGAGTCAAGGAAAGCGGCCGATGGTGGTGGTTGTAGTGGGGGTGATAGTTGTGACGTCCAACAACTAAAATAATGACTTGAGGAGGTGATAAGTGGTGGTTTAGGGAGTAAATGATGGTGATGGGTGGTAAATTTTAGGGTTAAGGGTGATTATGAGGGAATAAAAGACAAGGCATAACCCACATACGTCATGTCATATGCCACATAGGGCACTTAACATCCTAATTTGACGGATGAATAATTAATGGTTACGTTAATTGAAATTAATGGACTTCAAGGTAATTACCAATGTTCTTTTCTGATTTGTAGGGTTACTATGTGGGATTTGAAAAAGTGTAGGCGACTCACCATATAGAAAAACTCTAAAATTATTAATTAATAAATTAAAGGGGTAAATGATAAATACAGCCCTAAGAGCATCCACAATAGAGAGGATGAAACCTCCTCTTAGCACTCTCTCTCCTCTAAGAGGAGGTCCTCTCTATTGTAGGCATGTATATAACATCCTCTTAGTAAGAGGATGTTCTCTACTTCCTCTAAAACTAGAGGAAATGAGACATAGGCCCTTGTGCCCACTAGCTACTAGTTTTTTACCATGTGGATTATTCACATTTATTTTTTTCTTTTGTAACAAGTTGAAATGCAAATAAATGGGTAGATGATGGATAAGAGGATCCTCTCTATTGTGGGTAAAAGTATATGGGAAGAGGATGAACATAGTGGAAATGAAGGTGGGTCATAGAGAAGGGGTTGTGTCAAAAAATTAGAGGGTGAAGGAAAAAATAAGAGGATCATTTAATCCTCTCTATTGTGGATGCTCTAAGAGCATCTACATTAAAGAGGATGGTGCATCCTTTTAGCACTCTCTCTCCCCTAAGAGGATGTCCTCTTCAATGTGGAATTAATATTGGACATCTTCTTTAAAAGAGGATGGGGAAGACCAGGGCCGGCCCTATACATTTGGAGGCCCTAGTCAAAATCGTAAAATGGGGCCCCTTTAAAATCGTTTTAGTCGGTATTTTCAATATATTCTATGGATGGAATCTTGCATAATTTAAATTTGCATTTTTTTCACATACAGATAAATGTTTTTAAGGCAACATTGATAATCGGAATTCAATGACGAACTCACACTTAGAAATTAAACGATTCAATAAGAAATTCCAGATCACAATTCAGAAGTGAAACAACAAAATGACCATTAAAAAAACGATACAATGTTTCATTAGCTAAGTCAGCAGCACAAAAGACCCACAGTATAAAAACGATGATCATCCATAAAAAAATTGAAGATTAGGTAGGAAAAAAGGATTTTAAACACCCTATTAATTCTAGGCTTCTTGGTTGACTTAGAAAACGAGGCATATAGCCAATCGACAAAGAGGCGAACGAAGGTCGACGAGTGGTAAAGACACAATCGCACAAGTACTTTACTTCTTCCCAAAATTCCAATTTAATTTGAAGAATTAAAATTGTAAATTGTAAAGTAGAGTTTTGAAGAATCCTTAAAAAAATTGGGAAATTTTGGTTTTGGAAGTTAAAAGAATTAGAGAAAAAAAGATAGAACTTAAAAGAGAAATAATTAGAAGAAGAAAACAAGTAATGTCACATTGCATTACTTTCCTGGTTTGCGTTTTGATTTTTGTGGAATTTTTTTTCCATATTGTGCCCTTTTCATCCGCCAACCCAGACACCCCTTAGGGCCGGTCCTAGGGAAGACTTCCTCTATTTTTAGAAGATGTCCTTGTCTTGGTGTAACGCCCCGAAATATAATATAAAGTAAATAAAGAGAAAAATATGTATATAACAAACTATACGTTTTTATTTCATAATAAAAAAAAAACTTGAAAACAAATTTATTACAAGGCGTCACCGCCGTATTTCCTGTACTGAAAATACAAGGCTATAACATTTTCTTAGAAACCCTTATATTACATATTATTTATTCTCTATATATTAATTTCTATAGTGAAACTCACTCCCGCGGTTCCCCAACATATCAACCTGAAAAAAATAAAGAATA
The DNA here is from genome assembly GCA_022085475.1 of Heliosperma pusillum. Lineage (NCBI taxonomy): Eukaryota > Viridiplantae > Streptophyta > Magnoliopsida > Caryophyllales > Caryophyllaceae > Heliosperma > Heliosperma pusillum. The sequence continues at coordinate 84,888 of JAIUZE010070424.1, forward strand.
ACAAGTATCAGTCAACACTGACTGAATATGATTTCAGTTACCTTCAACGGTCCTAAATAAATACTTCTCATATATTTATTATCAATATCAGTTAACTGTAATTTGGAATACCCCTGTCATTTTATCATAACATTTAAAATATGGACTATCGGTCTACCATTACTGAAGTGAGACACATTACGGAGTAAAACTCCCCTGGGCTAAGCCCTCCTCCATATACACATGACCATATAATTATTTATGTAACCCCCTGGCACTTTCACCAGTAATAACCAGAACCGCAGTTCTCATATCATGGAGCCGTGCTCCCTTCCATGTACACAGGTTAAATTTTTAATGTCATCCCCCTCCCGTAATCGTATCCCGAATGCTACAATTGGCCAAATGTACAATATATGAAAAATGAGCATAACAACATTGTAGTATAATGGACATTAAGATAGCATGTGAGTAGTAAAATAACAATAATATGAAACCTACACTCCTTGTTTGTAATTACAATTACTTATAATGTCATCGGAAATTATTAATTTCTACGCTAAAGGGTGATGTAAATATTGAGCCACAAGAAGAGCTGACCATCGACACAAATGACAAAACCGTGAATATGATGGAGATAATCAAAGAAGAGTCAAAGGGTGTTGTCCTAATTAATTGGCTATTCAATTGAGTCAACTAAGGAGGCAAATTAAGATAGCTCATTAAGCCTATTTTGGCCGTTTTTTTTGTTGTTTGAATAAGGTCAATTAGTTTTTGTTTTATCAACTTTAATTTCTCATTTTAATTAGCTATGAATTCTGTTTTAATTGCTAAATTGGCATCCTATGTAAGCTAATAGTAGCATCCTAAACGACTATATAAGCCATGTATTGTCGAAAGATTTAATCATCAACCAAGTTAAGAATTCAAAACAAAATCATTGTTTTAATTGAGCATTTTTCAAGTAAAATATAGAAATTGTGTCTACAGTTTCGAAAGGTTGTTCTCAAGCGTCGTCTTGTGAAAAAACCCGATTGACTCTATCGGTGTAGAGCGTCAATCTCTTTGTTAGACTATCGGTGTAGTTTAACACTGTCTACTCTCTCGTTCTTGCACTAAAATAGTGCCACACACCCAAAGAATTTAACTGAGATCGGTTGTACCTAGTACATTCGATATTGGTTGCTTGCTTCCGTTACAACTACGTTTTATACTCCATAATTCGTATCATTAGTGGTATCAGAGCTTCGACTCTTGATTTCCTTTTATGGAGACGGTCCTCGGCATTTAGGCTCGCCCAAATTTATTTCCAAAAAAAAAAAAAAAAAAAATACTGTTCACGGTATTGTTCTTCAAAAAAAAAAAGTTTGGTTGTATTAAAAAAAAAGAAGGAATGGCTGGTGAGCAATTCGACGATGAGTTTTACGAGAAGCTTCAAGACTTGTTGCGTAACAGGCCTACCGGGAGTCGAACCGGTGGGAAGGCGAAACAGGACGAGTTCAAGGTGTCGGAACTACCCGAATTCGTTGAAGGTACCAACCCGGAAGACTACTTGGAATGGGAAAGGAGAATCGATCGTTTGTTCGATTTTAAAGATCTCAGTGACGAGAAAAGGTGCAAGTATGCTCTTCTAAGATTGAGCAAAGGGGCATTGATGTGGTATGAGGGTTTGAAGGCAAGACGATCCCGTGCTGGGAAGGAGAAATTATCATCATGGGAGTCCTTGAAACGCAAACTAAGGAAAAGGTATGTACCAACTACAAATAAGTTGGGTATTTATCGTAAGATTGCGGACTTTATGCAAGAAAAATTAAGTGTTGCCGAGTATATCGATGAGTTTGAAAAATTAATTCTAATGGGGGAATTAGAGGAGAATGAGGAACAAAAAATGTCGCGTTTCCTTCGTGGTTTGAATCGTAACATTGCCAATTCTGTTGAGTTATACCCATACCCAGATTTTGATACTTTGTGCAATTTATGTATTAAGATTGAGTCCCAAGGGAAGTTTAAGTCGGGGGGTTCAAGTAGGGAATACAGTAGCCCGAATAACTATTCCAAGCCCGTCTTTTCCCCGAAAACAACACCTATTCCTAACCCGACCAATTCAACAAAAATCACGCCTAAAACTTCTGAGTCGGTTAAGGAGACTAGTTTGTCGAAGGTTAGGTGTTTTAAGTGTCAAGGCTTTGGACACTTTGCTAGGGCTTGTCCTAATCAACGAATTGTGACCCTTAGAGAAGCGGTTAGTATTCGTAATGAACTGTTTGAGGAGGAGGAAGAAATAGGTGGCATTTTTAACTTGAATGAACCTGAAGTTGTTGAAAATGTCGAGGATAGGGTAGAAGAATATGAGCCTCCTATCTATGATACTTTGGTACTTAGAACTTTGCAAACTAAAATTGGACCTTTGAATGGTGACCAAAGGAATCAAATATTTCATACTAAGTGTCAAGTAAAAGATAAATGGTGTAGTGTCATTGTGGATGGGGGTAGTTGCACCAACGTAGCTTCGAATGAAATGGTGTCAAAATTGGGATTACTCACAACAAAACATCCTAAGCCTTATGCCTTACATTGGTTAGATAATGGGAGTAGCATAAGTGTTACGAAACAGGTCCGTGTGGGGCTAGCCATGGGGTCTTATTGTAACACCCCGGCCCAAACCTTGGGTCGGGAGCGGTCACTCATGATAGCTCTCCAGGCTGTGTACATGGCCCACAGATCAACACAGGTCCTTTCCAGCGCATTTTGTCCTCACTCATGCACATCCCGGGAACCTTCCCAGGAGGTCACCCATCCTAAGACTACTCTCAGTCAAGCACGCTTAACTTTTGAGTTCTTTTGCATGGATGACCAGAAGAGAAAGTGCACTTTGTTGATATGAGTAGTACTTTCAATCCTTTTAAGCACTAGTCATTTAAGCCTCTCAATGGACCTCTTCAACTATTGTGGGGTGTTACAATCACCCCCACTTGAAGAACGCAACGTCCTCGTTGCGCCTGGGAGCATAACCGCTAACCCAGAATCCTCCCCCGCTAGGTTGGTGATCACAATGGAGCGTATAACAACTGCCTCCTTCACCAGACGGTCGCAGGGTTGCTCTGATACCATTTGTAACACCCCGGCCCAAACCTTGGGTCGGGAGCGGTCACTCATGATAGCTCTCCAGGCTGTGTACATGGCCCACAGATCAACACGAGTCCTTTCCAGCGCATTTTGTCCTCACTCATGCACATCCCGGGAACCTTCCCAGGAGGGCACCCATCCCAAGACTACTCTCAGTCAAGCACGCTTAACTTTTGAGTTCTTTTGCATGGATGACCAGAAAAGAAAGTGCACTTTGTTGATATGAGTAGTACTTTCAAACCCTTTAAGCACTAGTCATTTAAGGCTCTCAATGGACCTCTTCAACTATTGTGGGGTGTTACAGCTTGCATGGATGGCTTTTTGCTTGATGTTTTGGGTTCGGGTATGAGCTAGCGGGCGTTGTCCCTGGATGGAAACACCTCTAGACGATTTTAGCTAGTTTGCTAAAAACTTTGACATTTATAACATTTTGAGAGACTCCGTCTCTTTGTTGTGTTTCGTACTTTAGTTTGTAATATTTGACACTGCTCGTATACTTCTACTTGCATGTATAAAAGTTTTTAAAATACTGTATTTCCGCTAATTACTTCACATGCTTGTATGTTTTTATTTTCCGCATTCGCGAGGGTTGTCTTAGTTGGTATCAGAGCTTTATCGCTCTCGATGCACACACGTGAACCCTAAACTTAAACTACTTGACCTTGAAATAATAAATGAGAGATGGGTAGAAGTTAAGGACTTTATTTGGTAGTCTATTTGTTTATGCTAATTGATAGGAGTAACTTAATTTGTTTTTGTTTCTTATGAAGATGGTTGGACCTCGAGTAGAAGAGAACGTTATTCTCGGGGCTCTTACTCAATTTCTGAGAAATCAGCAAGGTGCGGCTAATGTTCGTGCCAACCAAGTCCCTCCTTATAGTGAAGACAATCGCCAAGGAAGCTATGCTTGGGTGGCTAGCCAAATTGCTAGGAGCAATATTACGCCTTATGGCGGTGAGCCGGACCCTACCGAGCTCTCGGAATGGTTTCGAGAGATGGAGAAGCAATTTGACTTATACCAAGTCCGTGAAGAGGACAAGGTAAGGATTGCTAAGTTCTTTCTGGTAAGGGAGGCAGACTACTGGTGGTCGATTTCCAATCCCACCGCTATTCTTGAAATCAATTTCGAGTGGGAATGTTTCAAGTCTCTTGTTGAGGATCGATTTTACCCCATGAAGCTCAAGCAGCAAAGACTCAGAGAATTCATTGATTTCAAGCAAGGTGATTTGATGACCCAAGACTTCACCACTCAATTCAACAAGCTTGCTCGCTTTGCGCCAGGACTCATCAAGGATGACGAAGATCGAGCTTTTTACTATCGTAATAAGCTTAGTGCCTTACAATAAACCAAAGTAAGGAGGAGCTCTACGTCTTTCGGAGAATCGTATGACGATGCTCTTTGGGCCGAGGACTCTATGAAGGCCTTTAGTGATGGGGCGAAGATGAAGAGTCCATCTCCTTTTTCCTCTTTCAATCCAAGGTCAAACTTCCATGACAAAAGACCTTTAGCTCCCTCTTCTTTTAATGCCTATGCTAACCAGAGACGTTTCAATGCTCCCCCTCAAGCTCAAGCTCAAAGTCGATTTTGTGGCGGTTGTAGGAAACCCTTTCACCCGGGAGTAGGATGCTATGATAGGCCCCTCTTTTTCTTTTTCTGCAAGAAGCATGGACACCTCATTCGTGAATGTCCCAATCGTCAGACTCCCGCACCCGGTGCCAAAACTAAAGGATCTAGTTATGTACTCAGCCGAGCCGAAGTCGATGCCCCCCCGGAGATCGTGTCTGGTAGTTCACTTCCTTAAATCAACCTCGTTTTCCTTTTTCGCCTGCCTCTTTTAATTCCATCTTATCGTAGTCTTTAATGATGCTTCATAATGTTCCTTGTATCATGTTCATTTATCCCTACTCTTTTGAGAGGTAGTTTTCTTATTAGCTAACATAAGGGTTAGTAGGTGTGTTTTGAAGAAGTTTCGAATATGGTACCTAACCGTCCTATTGAACTAGTTTCATGTTTAGATGATTATAAGGAATTGAGGATAAACTTAGGATGAAACTCTCCTAGTGGTTTTAGACTATGAAAGCTTGATGTTGCAATATCATTTTGAGGATTGAAATAAGCATAATGATAGTTTGTAGTTGTGGTTGAGAAGTTTAGTGATCTCTTTAAATGTTACTTGGGAAATTGTTGTCTTTAAACGTTGGACCCTAACGGGAATAATTACTTTGTGGAATTTGGATTTGGATGACCGGACTTGAGGAATATTGTCATAAGCGAAAAAACGATGTATTGAGAGTTTGAAAGAGCTAAATAAATTGATGTACGGTCGGTCGCATTGCCCTATGATTGGCAAAAGTTAAGTGAAATGAGATTTTTGACTAATCTCTTTTGAAGTTTTGTGATTTAACTTTTGAAGATGAGAAAGGTCATTGTTAATAATTTAGGATAATGAGTTTTGGAATAAATTGGATCAAAGGATTTCATGGTAAGTCTCTTTTACCTTATGGTTGTTAGTGATCATGTTTCCCTAGAGATAAATATTTTGTTGGTGGTTTCTGATAAGTGTTTTAATGGAGCTAAGGAGATTAGAGTACGTAATGAATCTTTCATGTTGGTTGTTAGTTGTGGAGTCTACCGTGCCGATGGACCTTAGAAGAGTCTAATTGGATTTGAATAATTAGGATTTGTTACTCGAAGTTTCATGATTATGAAATATTTTGGTAGGAATCTGATGATTGAAAATGTTGAGGATAAATTGCACTCTCTTGGGGACTAGTTTACTCGTGGAGTTAGTGATTACGAGTTGCGATCGACATTTGAATTGTCATAGCTGGAAGATAGTATTGTGGTTCATTCCTCTCTTTTCCCTCAAATTGATCCTTACTCAATCCGCTACTCTTCAATCCTTCCCCTTTTTAGTCCATTTTGCTCGTTGGACGTACCTCTTGACATCGCGATTTGTGATTTCGACGTTCGAGTTCACTCTACGTTTGTGTAATGTCGTGTTATTTTGATTTTTTCTTTGAGAAAATCTCCAAATTTCCATATTGCTTTCCTAATTTAACTTTTCAAAGAAGTTTAAAGATGGATTTCGTACCCTCTTTTTGGAAAAAAGGGATTTCTTTTGCTTTTGTATCTGGATATTGCGTTTGGTTGGATGTTTGGATTTGTTATTTAAGACGTTTGGTGACTAGTCCTGCACTTACTAGCGTTTATTTGATTTTCGATTTCACTATTTTGTCATTGATTTGATTTCTGATAGCTAGCGTTCTCGTTCGCGACAGGCACTCTTGTGATTCGTAAATAAAGTTCCGCACTTATGAAGAATTTCCTTAAACCGTTTTCGAAAAGAACATCATTTCATAAATGTTTTTCCCTTATAAAATTTTTCGTATTAATTTTGAACTTGATACTTTTGTTTTCTACTCTCAAGTTTCGAGGACGAAACTTTTTAAAAGGTGGGGTGATTGTAACACCCGCAAATGTACCCTATTTTTAAAAGTAAAATATTTTACGGAAATTTTTCAGCGAAATTTAGTTTTAGTTTAGAAATAAATTTTCCGAGTCGAATTTAGAATTTCCGAGTTCATATTTGGATATTACGCGAGATTTCAAGTAAATCGCGTCTTAAGTCGTCTTTGACTTTTTCTTGACTTTTCCACTTACTCACCCTACATATACTCCCTCATACTACCTCCTAACCTATTTCATACTCACACAAACACAACTCAACTCAACATTTCTTCTTCACTAAGAAATCAACCAAAACCTAGCTTCCATAATCTTTCCAACTTTAGAATCGTCATGTCTCATTCGTTTCTTGCTCAAATTCACGTAAGTTCGTCTTATTCTTCCCCTCTTAGCTTCCTCTATCCGTATTGGTAATAAAATTACCGTTTTTCTCGCTTTTCAAACTTTCCGTCTTTCTCAAGGTGAAGTAAATTCATCTTTTATTAACTATTTGTAGGTGGTGACCTCCAAGATCCCGACAAAGACTATTTCTTAGTTGAAGAGGACCTTGACGCGGAGTAAAGGCGCATAAAGGTAACGGTGAAGGGTTAATCGATATCATTTCTGTGTTTTCTATTTTAGAAATCGTATTTAGAATATGATTAGTAAGCTTAGGAATTGTGTTATTGTTGAGGATTGTTGTTAGTTGATGATTGTTGATGATGGTTATCGATTATTGGTAGTTGATAGTAGTTATTTTTGATATTTGAAAATGGATAATTAAGTATAGTTGTTCTCGGGTTGATGTTGTCCCAGCCGGGTGCCCGGCCACCGGCCCCATTGGCCGGCTGGGAACTCACTGCACCGACCCTTTTTCGTAAAATGATCATATCTCCTTTGCTACTAGCTTGTTTTGGGATTGTAACCTATCGTTGGAACCGTAAGAGGATATGCTATCACCTCATCTTGGAATTTCTGCATTTTCTTATCTAGAACTCTAGTTATGACCGTTTGAAGTGGACCCTTGTTTTAGTTAGTTTCCAAACTTGCTTTTTTGTGTGTAGAGAAGCTCCTGGCCGGGTGCCCGGCCGTCGGCCCCTAGACCGGCGTGGAACACGCTGCATTTTCTATGAGTTTTTGTGTTATGCTTGTGGCCGCCGGTCCACTGACCGGCCGGCAACACGGCTGTGTTTTATTCTTACAATTTCTAAAACTCGTAATTTATAATAGTTCGCATGGTTCGTTTATCGTATAATTTTACGTAGTGACTTATAATATTAATGTTTTGAATATATGATATTTCATTCGCTTGTATCACATGTTTTGTGACGGTTTTTGGTATGTCCCACTTTGAGTCGGTTTTTACAAATGTTACAGTTTGAGCACTATTTTGTTATGTGCTTTGTACTCTCATTCCCTTGGCTACCTCCACGTTCGTAAGGCTGGAATGTCGGAACGGGGATGTATCCTACTGCGTAATTGCATGTGTTAGTGGGCATACGACAACGTTGTTGGGAGGCGAACGCATTGCGTTGATCGACCCGGCCGTCAAATGTTGTGTACTTGCGAGGTGGTGTTATTTGCATGTAGCGTACCGCTTGTTATGTGGCTCGAGCTCTTTTCCGCCTCTTTCGTGAATTATTCTACCGAATTTGGGGTACTCGGCGTCTTTGATTGACCGAGTCTTGGATGCGAAATGTCATCGCTTGTCGAATCGGAAAATGGTTATTCCGAGAACTTGGCTAGGTTTAGACTAGAAACCGTATTATTATCGTCGTCCTACCAGCAGAAAATTAGCCTACATATACGAAATGGATTGAATCGTATATGCGTTCAGGGAATGTTTTTCTCCCGTGGATGCCTGTTAATCATACTTGTCATGTACACAGTGCTAGTGCGTTTCATTTACCGTGAGAGAGGTCGTCATTGTATTGTTATGTGTGGATCGGTGATTACATGATTGATTATTCATGGTCATACCATGACTTGGCATGGTTTGTTTGTCGAGTCTCAATCTTATCAAACTTAATAAGCTAACGGTGAGATGCAAGCCCTAGTGAGCGTATTCGGTTGCCTAAGAGTGTCTTCCCCGAGTCTTTGTATAACATGATGGATTCGGATTTGTATTACATATGCTCTTATCATTATATATTGAATTGCCTATCTATCCTTATCGTATTTCACATGTATAACTATATATGCATGCTTCTACTTTTGTTTTTCCTTCTATGGACGTTTAATGTGATATGGCTGGGAGACCCCGGAGTTACTCCCCACTGATTGTGGCGTTCATGTTTTTCATGGATGAACAGGTTGTTTGCATGGATGGCTTTTTGCTTGATGTTTTGGGTTTGGGTGTGAGCTAGCGGGCGTTGTCCCTGGATGGAAACACCTCTAGACGATTTTAGCTAGTTTGCTAAAAACTTTGACATTTATAACATTTTGAGAGACTCCGTCTCTTTGTTGTATTTCGTACTTTAGTTTTTAATATTTGACACTCCTCGTATACTTCTACTTGCATGTATAAAAGTTTTTAAAATACCGTATTTCCGCTAATTACTTCACATGCTTGTATGTTTTTATTTTCCGCATTCGCGAGGGTTGTCACAGTCAACATGGATTAAACCAACCAAGATTGACCCTTTACAACTTAACCAACACTTAATAAAACATAACACAATCAAAGGAGTAAGCTTTAAGTATTAAACCAAAGGATTAAGCTAGACTCATGCAACTCAACACTAAACCATGTTAAAATTACACAACATATAATTTATCACCAAAAATACTCTAACATATAATAAGATGTCAAGCTAGTTAAACTAAACATTCATCTACTCATCATGAAAGATTAACACAAATAAATTGTATTAAATAAGGAAGAAGAGGATTAGAGAGTCATACAATGCTAAAGGTGTGAACTTGTTCAAATTACACCAAGTAATTGAAGATTTAGCTACCCATAATCCAAATATTACAACCCATTATGAAGTTCAACCAAATTACAAAACCAAAATGAAGAACAAAAGTTGAGAGAATTCTAATGTAATGTGTTGTGGAATGTTGTATCCAATGTTGTGTGCTTCTCTCTCTACAATTTGGCTCTTTTATACCCTTGGTCCGAAAACCTAGGGGCCTTGAGAAATGGGCTTCAAAGAACAAGAAGGCGGAAAAATAGTCGCGTACCAGCAGTGTCGGAGGCTAGCAGCGCCGGTGGACGTCGGCAGCGTCACAGGACGACGGCACCGTTTCAGCCTGTTTTTGCAAGAGCCATATCTCTCCCGTTTCTTGGTCATTTTGGGCGTGAACCTACCGTTGGAAAGCTAAGAGAATAAGCTATCCCCTCCACTTGGCCTTACACCGATACGAGCTCTAGAACGCAAGATATACCCGTTTGAAGTTGACCCTTGGAAAATCGATACTTCAAATCTTCATTTTTGGTCTTGTTTTTGCATGCCAATGCTTCCGAAATAACACACAACAACCAAAACCTCACAAATGTGCACCTTATTGGCATACATTTCAATGCTTAACATCAATCACCTTCCAAAATAATCTAATTAAATGAAATTAAAACAAAAGACTAAGAGAAGTACTTAATACAAAAAGAGTACTAAAGACCCATAAATTAACATTAATAAGTAACTAAATTACCCTAAATGACACGACTCAATTTGATGTTATCACCTATTCTTCCCCTTATTTAATCTACGCCTTTTTGTACCTTCAAGAACCGAACCCGACTCGGTTTGGGTCAAATTAGGTGATTTTTGTTTTGGTTTAGGAGAGAGATTAGTGGGCATGCTAGGTGTTGGAATTTTGGAGTTTGGGGTGTTGGTATTTTGGACCGTCTGGAAGCCATTTTTGTGAGCTTGATGTTGTTTTTTTTTTTTAAATTGTGTCGTGTGGAAGGAAGAAGAAAGAGTAGGTGATGTTTGTTAATGGTGAAAGGGATAGATAATTATGAAAAGTAGTGTTGGGGTTTGGGGTATGTATAGTAGCACGTGTAGGTGCCAGCCATAGGCCTCTTTTTCCTTTTTTTTTTTTGAATTTGGGTAGGATAGTAAAAGGAATCTAGGGTATCATGCACGTAAAGGAAATTGTAGTAACTTTGTTTAAATTAATAATATACACGTTCCTTTTACGAAGACCTTCTAGAATAACATTACGAGTACCTTCAATTATAATGCGACAAACATTTGAATGAAAAACTACTTTATTGCCTTTGTCACATAATTGAGAGATACATAGCAAGTTATGTTTAAGGCCATCTACCAGATAGACATTATTAATAGCATGTGAAGGAGATATACCAATATAACCTACACCGATTATCTTGCCCCTCTTGTTGTCTCCAAAGGTGACCTTGCCACCATTGAAGGGCTCTAGTGAAAGAAAAAGATTCTTATTTCCGGTCATGTGTCTCGAACAACCGCTGTCGAGATACCATAAATTATTTTCTTTCACTATTATCTGCAAGGGAATCAAATACAGCTTTTAGGTACCCATGCTAAGTTGGGTCCTTTGTGGTTAGTGACTATGTAAGTTTGATCCTTCCTAACACATACTTGTTTTATAACTCTTTTAACATAGGGTTTTCTATGTTTATTAAAGTGACGCACACTAGGTTTGAACGACCTCTTTTGATTCTCATTTACTTTAGATGTTGAAGGTTTAGATGTGTAATCGAAAACCATGTTATAAAACCATCTGAACTCATTATTTCTTAATTCTTCACGTTGAGGTTCAGAATCAGATTCATCAATACTAGACATGCCATGTTCTTTAATAAAATTAGTTTGATTTTTGTTGTCGTTGACATATTTAACGCAATTCTCTTTAACATGACCATTGTGACCACAATAATTGCAAATAAGATATTCTGAAAGATTGACATATTTCCTTCTTTTGAAATCACGGTCAAAAGGAGTGGATTGCATTTATCATGGTCTCTATGACTATAACATTCATGACCTAGACCCATATTCATGTTATTGTTAGACTGTTCGGTAAGGAAGTGTAAGACTTTCTGACTTCCTTCCCATTTATCATGAACTTTTCGTGCATGTAGGAGCAATTCCTTCAAATACTGAATTTCTTTTTCACATAACGAATGGTCTATATTCGAGTCTTTGGAGGGATTGTTCTTTTTAAAAATTTCACGAAAATCATTAAAACGTTTGTTCAAGATAAATTTCTCCTCATTATGTTGATCTTTCAATTTAGCCTGTATATCTTTCAATTGCTGAGAAAGAAAAGAATTTTCTTTCTTGTGATCAATGATAGCAACTTCCCTTGCCTTAGCTTCAGATTTTAAAAGCTCATTGACTTTCTTCAATTCTAAAGTTATAGCTTCATTAGCTATAACTTTGGCTTGAAGATGCTTAATGTTGAGTTTTAACTCTGAGATTATAGCTTCATTAGCTATAAATTTAGACTCAAGAGCTTCTTTCTCAACATAGAAGTTGCCATAACTTTAGATTTGAGCTTTTTAGCTTTGGCCTTCAGAAGTTGGTTTTCCTCAGCAATGTCAAGAATTTATTCCTTAAGATCTTTTAATTCGAGACTCTGTTCATGACAATGATCTAAGGCTTCTTCAAAATACTTAATTAAAGACTTCTTAGACAATTTCTTAACTTGGCGTTTTGAAACAGACTGATAGCTTTTGAATTTTTCTGAGCTTTCTTATAAACTGCCTCAACATAGTCCTCTTCTTTCTTTTTGGTGGAAGTGCCAGTAATAGATCCAAGCATGATCTTATTAGGACCATTCTTAATGATTAGCCAGCACTCCTATTCGTTACCCTTTATGTAATGGGTCATCATATTTTTCCATAAACTGTAGTTCATCCTATTAAATACGGGACACTTCAGGTGTTTGTAATCCATTAAAATAAAATTAAATGCAGCGGAAAATAAATAAATAAAAAGATAAAAACAGGATCAGACTTCTTGCTGTAAGGCAATCAAGAGCACGAGGCTCTGATACCAATTGTAGAGTCTATTAATCGAATACGAAAGATGGGGGGTGAATTGAGTATTAAAAACTAGCCCCACTTTTTCGATTTATATGATATGTAATTAATTATTTGATCTTATAGATTAAAATCAACTAATTAATTACTCAAAGTAAGCACTAGTAACAAAATAACGAAAATAAAGAAAGTAAAGAGAGGCACACGGATTTTTGAAGTGGTTCAGTTTCACAAGTCGAAACCTACGTCCACTACTCTCGATTAATAATCTTTAGTACCTTTCTCCGGATTACAAAAATTATCAACCCACTCGTATAATCAACTATGATTATAACTCAAGGTGAGTATCGCTAAATACTCTATACTATCTTACGTTAATAAGAAAGTACAATATAACTCATACAGATTCTCGTTAAAGAATAAGTAAGATTATGTGATGTACTATTATCTAATAACGTATTTCACATGAGCGAGTGACAAAAATTGATGCACGACTATTTTCGAAAAACAAACACTAATAATAAATATTTTTTGCTCAAAGTTTGCTTTAAAAACGATTTATAAAAAATCTCTCAATGTGTATGTAAGTCGTTGTAGAATGATTGAGATAGAAGGAGTATTTATAATAGAAGCATAGGAGATAAAAATCTAAAACACTAGCTTAATATTTAAGAAAGATATTTCTCTTTAATATCTGAAAAAATATTATTTGGTTTATCTTTTAGAAATATATTTATCTTTAATATCTCAAAATATTGTTGTAAAAATATATTAGAATCATAGGTTAAGGTAAACAAGGAAACAAGCCTGTGGTGGCCGAAATTCCTATCTACACGAAACCCTAGGAGCAGGAAACCCTAGGAGGCACAATCCTTGGTTTACACGAAACCCTAGGTCGCACAAACCCTAGCTGGGCTTATTAAGTTAACAACAAATTGAGATAGAATATATTAGAAACCCTAGGTAGCATGACAACCCATAAGTTGTATTAGTAACCAATAGAATCTCGTAAATGCATTATCTATTAAAACTTTTGATAAATATAAAAATACTCTTTCTCTTTTTGAAAACATTTAAAATATTTATTTCCAAAATCATGCATCAACTTTTATCACCCAAAGTTAAAGCTACAACTTTGAACTTTAGTATGTAAAGTTATACGTGAATCATAACTTACAAACTTTAAAATCACTCAAATGGAATAGTTACCGAATGACGACCTATACTATTTAATCTTCACAAAGATCTTCAGTATACAAGTCATCTCTTCATTTTGATCACAAAGACCCTCCATCTTGGGTCTTGTGTTATTTGAAGTAGATCTTGCTTGAATAGTTTCTTCAATGTTATAACTGAGGTAGGTATAACTTTGCATATGAAGTTCCAAAGTTATACCTGAAGTTCTTATACCTTTGACTCACAGAACTTGTCAAAGTTAGGCCTGAAGTTCTTATAACTTTAATCTTCTTTCTTGTAATTGTTGTTAGCTATAATAAGACTAAAGCACACAATTACACGCATATGATATATCAAGTAAAGCACATTATCAAGTAAATACATGTCATTATCAAAACTATAAAATAGGTCCGACAAAAATCCTTTTCAAAACGGTAAGACACTTTCAAAGGTGGCCTGAAGTAGCGCAAAATGAGTCGAAACTCTGTCCAAGTATCCAGTCAATATCATTTCTACTAATCGAGTCATCACTCCTACAACCACACATTTCAAAACCAGTTATTTTCAAGACTCAATTAGCACAATCGAACACACCCACTTCACAAGTCAAGTCATTCTCCAATTCGAGTCATCACTCCTACAACCACACTAAGGTTGTCTAGGACAAACATTTCAAAACTAGTCATTTTCGAAACTCACTTAGTATAGTGGCACACTCCCACTTCACAAGTCAAGTCATTCTCCAATTCGAGTCAACACTCCTACAACCACACTACGGTTGTCTAGGACAAACATTTCAAATTTAGTCATTTTCAAAACTCACTTAAACACAGTGGCACACTCCCACTTCACAAGCCGAAGTCCTTTTGAGTAAGTGTGCAAGAATGGTTGATCGTGTCTTGATCCGTCTTCGGTCTCTTACCTTAATTTCCAAGATGTCGGTAACTAGTAAGTAAGTGTTCATCAACCCGAGCAAAACCCAAATGAAGTTGCCAAAAAAACATAAAAGAAATAAATCACATGTACTTTTTATTAGTCATTTGTTCTGCTTTTTACACTTAACTAGTAGAATAAACTCAAAATACTTTAGGTCGTATCTCTTTAGTGTAAATCGCTCGACCTCTTAGAATAAGCCTTAACAAGGGCGTGCATTTACCACCTTTTCCATACCTTGTGGTGTGAAAATTCCTTGATCGTCGTCTTTCTATGTGACCTCTAGGTGTGGAGACTCCATCCTTTCTACCTGATTCATCAGTTTCTATATGAGTAGTAGATAAACACAAATTGCATACTATGCCAAACAACTCAAAACTCTTGCCATGGGTGCTAACAAACTACTTCACCTCAGGGTCAAAACAATTTTTTTAGTACAATCGTGCCTAAACTATCAAATAAAACAAACAGTCCAACGACGACGATCAAGTCAAAAACAGCTGAACTACTTCAAATCAAAGAAAAGTCCAACGACGACTATCAAATCAAAAACAGTCCAACAACTTCAAATCAAAAAACAGTTGAACTACTTCAAAGCAAAAACACTCCAACGACGACTATCAAATCAAAAACAGTCCAACAACGACTATCAAATCAAAAACAGTCCAACGACTATCAAATCAAAAACAGTCCAACGACGACTATCAAATCAAAAACAGTCCAACGAGTATCAAATCAAAAATAGTCCAACGACGACTATCAAAATAAAAAACAGCCCAACAACGACTATCAAATGAAAAACAGTCCAACAACGACTTCAAATTAAAAACAGTCCAACGACTTAAAATCAAAAAATCTCTCCAGTCAAAAATTACAAACAAAACAAAATCACTCCAATAGTCATATTTCAGACGAATCAATTCGCAGTTACCATGTCTCCGTACCCTTTGGGAAGATCCTTTCATTCATTCAGGTGTGTGAGAGAGATAAACAGATTTCCAGTGTCTTCTAAACCATTAAAACCTTCCACTCCATTCCATTTTTATCACCCTTATATAGCATCTAAAATTTTGATGGATGTACACTAAGCTTATACGGTCACAAAAGTATTTTGTTTCTATAGTATTAGTTTTGCGTAAATTGCCGAGCTTGTTACCGTAGAGAGGGCAACACGCATTCAAATTCCAAGGCAAAACGCGCCTCGTGTAACCCATGTGCCGCTCATGCGACACGAAATAAAACCGGCCCCTGGTTAGTCAAAATCAATTTCACTATACTCTTGCAGTTTGACATTTGGATATCATCATCTCATCAAATAAATTGAATTGTACTTCATTTAGGAGTAAGTCAAAAGCGCATGCTACCTTTTCTAAGTTCATTACAAGCTCTTGCTTCGAACAATTATTCAACCCTCTCGAATTACGCGCAGGTTTTGATTTCATTTTTTTCTTATGAAGACGTAGGCAATCCTTCACAGGATTCAACCCGCTATTGAAATGTGAATAGAAGGACATTTGCATTTGCATTTGAAATTCGACAAGAATAAATAAAGAAAAAAAAAACTCATCAGCTACTTAACTGACTTGATCTTTTATTCATTATCTAAAAATAGTAATAATATTTCACATTCATAAATAAATGCTGAAATAAAAAGCTAAGGCTAGGATTCCAATAATCCCACCATTTATTACAACTCAACTAAAATAATAATAATAATAAATAGTAAAACTGACTAAGCCTACTCTTCCATCTTCCCCTTGCCTTTGTCACCTTTACCAAACTTCTTGTCTCGACCACAAGCCGGGCGCTCATGCGTTACCTCGGACCTAATCACCAACTGTCTTTCTCGAGGTCTAGAGTTACCGTGTCTATCTATCACCACCCTTGCAGCAGGATTAGTCCTCGATCTCTTCGTTGGATGCGTGACTAGAAATCCGGCTTCTTCCTCCCCCTTCAATAAGATATTTGGACTTCTCTTTACCGCTTTCATAAATCTTACAGTCCACAGGCTCACGTTTCCTTAGCTTCTCACGCTCTTCTGGAATACTAGCCTTCCTCCATCGCAAATATGAGTCAGATACTTATAGGGAGCCATTAGGAACGGGTATGAACCACATATTCCTTTGCACCCATCAGGTGGCCCATTCACTACACGACTCTGCGGTATGATTCAAGGCAGTCTGGGGAACAGTGTCAAGTCTCGGGATCCTCTACTTAAGGCCCACTTTCCTCACCAGTCTCTCCGGAAATATACATACCATGAATTCCAAACCAGCAATGCGAAGCGACCGAGTTGGGTCAAAAGATGATGACCCAGTAACTACTCTGAGATGCCACCATGGCACACTCCAGCGAATCAACGGGCTGCGTTGACTTTTTATCTTATTTTCTCAGTAGTTGGGAACCCTGGTGAAATCAACTATATAGATCCCGATCCTCATGGTGATCGAGTGAGCAGGATATCCTTGAACATTAACTGGGGGCTCGATCAATCGCAGGCGCTTCATCAGACAAATATAGAGCAAGCAAGAATGTCAAAACAAAACAAAAATAGGAAACAAAAAAAAAGAAAAGGAAAAAAAAAAAAAAAAACCAAAAGACAAACGAAAAAAAGGAAGGGAAAGAGAGGAAGGGTTCTTACCTGCAAAACGATAGGACTCTTCAGATATGGACGCTCTCGATTAGCCTTTCTGTTATCAAGGCCAAGGATAATGTCTCCTAAACACAGACAAGCTAGGGTTTTGCGTTGCTCCATTTGTTCCACCAAACTCAAGAAATGAGGATCCCCCCTCATCTCCTTGACAATGTGCCCTTGGAAAATATAGCCGTGCATAAGGCAAAATCCAGAGGCCCTGCTCCTTGCAACATATGATAACGAAGGGTCTTCCCTATTTATGAATCGCTCCATAAAGTCATGCATACGGACACCTGTTGAGGTAACATATCGGTCTACCTTAGCTTTAGTCAATCCAATGAGGTCCCTGAATTTATTCTTATACCCTTGGGAGTTAAGGGGTATAACTGAGCATCTTCTGGGTCCCATCATCCAATGGCAGCTATTTCTTCAGAGAAAGGAAAAATATTGCCTCCAGGAAAGGAAAATACGTGTAAATATAGGTCCAAATATTCAAGACAAACATCTAGGAAGGGCCTTGCAACTTTCAGCAATTTTAAGCTCAAGATTGTCCCTGGATTGTATGCATCCATGTCATGTTTCTCAACATGGGTGAACTCATTTGCCCATTCTTTGAGACAGTTTTCAAAGGCATCCATTATATTGAAAGATTTTTGAGGTTAGAGAATTTTTATGTGAGAGTCGGATTATTTTAGAAAGACTTGTGTGAAAAATACCCTAAACTAGATCGCTATATATAATATTCGTCTTTTCCTAGTTTTATCTGGGGTCTGCTCAGCCCAGGAAACGACGCAGCAACAGCTGCGCCCTTTCGAAGAGTCGCAGCTCTTGTTGCGCCTCTTCCTCAAGCTCTTTCTCAGGATTTCCGGCTCTTGCACCTTCCTAATTCATGTTCGTCTAAGATTTCCTATTCCTATAGGATATGGTTTTGGAAAATATGCCGAGTTACCCAGGTTTTGTGGATTTCCTAGTCCTTGCCGCGTTTGGTTTTCTAGACGATAATCGACATTTTGGCCAATTACGCACACTTATTCATTTTCTTTTCTTTTTTTATTTAAGAAAATTAATTCGTTTCCATTTTTCTAAACTTATATATTTATTTTCATTTCTTTTTTTAGGGGGTAACCCTCCCGATTATTGGTCATATTTTCACATCTTATATTTTCATACATTTTTTTCGCATTTTGTCATATTCAGGCACTCATTTCGCGCTAGTTTAGGCTACCGATACGACACATGTAAAATGTTTGAGTAGATTATTTTATATGTACTACATGTAATTTATGTGAATTCTATGTAAATTCTGGCAGCATGACGGTGAAAACTGTCAGCTACCACATCTGTCTTTAAGCTAACCTGTTGGAAAAGAAGATATCTTCCAGCAAAGGCACTCAGGCCGTTGTAACACTGTAAAATAGAGAATATATACATCACACTAGGGGCTCTCGCCCAAAATTCGAATCCAAAACTGGGGGCTCTTGCCCGAAAAAAAATTCAAATGTACAACAAATTCAAACAAAGTTCAAAATATCCAAAGTCTACAAACAAAACAAACACGGCTAATCCTTATCGCCATTAAGCCCAGCTAAAATCTCGAGGGCAGCAATCTCAGCATCTCGGGCCTCCAGCTCCTTCAACAAACGAGCTATCTCCTCCCGAAACTCTGTTGTCTCCACCCGTGACTCTACCAGCTCATGCTCCAAGGCTCTTTGCGAAAGAAATGCCTCATTTCAGTCAGTCATTTCGTTTCAAAAATACAAAATGCAACAATAAATGAAAGGCGAATGATAGATTCCTACCTACGGTCCAGGCGACCTACGAGTGCCTCAACGGCTGTAGCCCGCAACCGTTGGGCCACCCTCCACAGTACAACATGCCGAGACGGGGCCACTTACATTCAGATACATATAAAAGTTAAAACCAATGCATTCCTAAACAATACCGATGGTCATGGATTGGAAGCTCACCCTCCTCACGAGGTGCTCCCACTCCTCGAAACCATCATAGTCACCGCCGCGCTGAAATCACGAAGCTCTGAGACTGTTGTCGAGCTAGCCGCGTCTGTGTACTCGATCACCTCGGGGTTAGCTGGGGGCTCGACGCCAGCCACCTCAATCTCCTGCAACGATCAAATGGTTCATAAACAAGTAATTTATCATTTCTCAAAATTCAATATAACAAGAAGCATGCAATGCTTACCACAATCGGCCAGTACGCCAATCTCCAGCGAACGAACCCTGGGTAATCTTCACCAAGAAGAAGGAGGGCGTCCCCACTCATACCAGCCAAATGAGCCTCTCTCTCAACCTGAAATGAAAGAAAGACAGAAAAAGAAATGAAAGGGTTATTCCCTTGATCAGTTCTAAACAAAGAAAGGAAGGGGTCATTCCTATGATCCAATTCTAGATAATGATAAGACGAAGGATCATTCCTTATGATCTTTCTGCAAAATGAAAGACAGAAAAAGAAAGCAGTCAAAGGTACTTACGTGCCCCAGCTGCAGGGCATTCATGCCCCTCCTGCAGACATCATAAGAAGAACGCTGGCTCTTCTTACGGAACATCACACATTCCCTCGGAACTGGGTACGCCCTCGGCTCAGGCTCCGTCCTCTTGGGCGCGAAGCCCGAAAAGTAGGAGTACACCCACGCTTGCAAAAAAGGTAATAACAGTATCAACGTAAAAATCAAATATTCATCTTTCAATAAAAACAACAATATTGATCTCTCAATAAGGTTCAAAAGAAGGTTCAAACCTCCAGCAAGAGTCCAGGACCGACTATAGCAGGAGAAGTCCCCTTCTCCATCAGCTTTGGCCTAATCATGGCTCTCATAGAGTGAGTGAGCACCGCAAAGCCAAGAGTAACCCAGTCCCAGCGACCTATGCTACTCAAGAAAGAAAGGAAAGGAAGACGATTCGTCGATAGCCTCTCCCCCTTGTCTCCGAAGTAAATCGAAGACAACAACCACAACCAGAGCCAAGCCCTTGGCTAAGCAATACAAGGAGGAGGAGCCACCATCTCTCCACTTATCTTCACTCTTGTTGGAGTCCTACCCACATAGTAGTCTCTAACGAAAGAGCTCGGCACCAACAAAGGTAGAGCAGCCGCCCCTACCGGCATGTTCCAGCCTATCAGCTGTCTCGCCTCCTCAAAGTCAACCCTCATGGCCGCCGACGGCTACTCCAAGCTCTCCTCTCCACACGACTAACCATAAATCATGCCGTAATCCTCCAAGGTGACTCCGACCTCCCCAAAAGGCATATGGAAGGTCGAAGTCGTATCCCAGTAACGATCCAAGAAGTCTTGAATCAGGCAAAGGTTAGCCTGAATCTTCATCAGCCTGATTGACCTCGAAGCTCGGACTAACTCTTCGAAGGCTCATCCTCCCATAAGGGCCCTCTCTTCTTCCGTCAACTTCTCATACGCCTCCATCATGGTCATGTAGCCGGAAAAGGACCTCATGTTCCCGGCTTCCTTGTATTTAAATAAAGAAAGTTATTTAGCATTTTATATTTCAAAAGAAGTGGCAATTGGATATGGAAGATGACAAATCAACACAAAGGCTTACCATGTTCCTTGTCGTCCTGTAAGACAAGTGGCCCTCTGCAGCCCAAATGAGATGTCTACCATCCCATTTCTCAGCCCACTCAGGTGCGCCCGCCAAATGGTGTCCACCTTGTCCTGTAGTAATCCTCCTCAGAACCTCATCCTCAGCCGCCCTAGTCTTCTACACCACTTCGGCTGGTATATCTTCTCCCCCACGGGAAGAAGAAGGCTCAGGATCTATGTCCATAGGATCTCTCCCTGGCATACAAGGAATTTCACCTGCACAATCCTCAGCGGTTTTAACATGTCAATGTTTCAAACGTGTCAAACATTTCAAGCAAATCCTCTGCGGCTTCAAACAATGCCCAACACATTTTAAGACGTTTCAAGTCATTTTCAAGAAGTTTTATGGACATCTTTGACCATTCTTTCGAAAACCCGACTACACATGAAGGGTAGTGGTCAACTCAAGTCTAAATTCAAAGCCTAATTACGGATTTGAGTCGAAATTTCGACAGCATTTTGCTATAATAGCGGTTATGCCCTAGAAAAGCATAATGCAGAAACCATCGCAAACAGAAAATCTAATGCTACAACAAGTTTACCCATTGCACAAGGGTTCCAGAACACCAAGTTTAATCCAAAATGAGTTATCCTAAGGAGGTTTTCGAAGCGGTTTTCGAGTGAGTGAGTATTCGTCTCATTTGTTCAAAATTCGACAAAAACGAAAAACAAGTACATGGCTATATTCCTAACAAGGCCAATTGTTCATTCCTAGTGTCAATTTCTACCATACAAAGCTCAAATAGGTGCTAATCCCAATTTCCGAGCTATTTGGGTAAGGAAAACTTAATTTTAAAATCAAAATCAATCAAATATAAGCAATTGAAGCAAGATTGGAACACATGCCTCGATTTGTCATGGGTTATGGAGTAATTTGATTAAGATTTCCGAAAGTTTGGTTGAGTTTTGAGAGGATATTTGTGTTTTTTGAAAGTTCATAGACCCTAATTAGACTCCTCTAATTATTTACTAATTAACTTGTTAATTTAGTATTTAAAGATCTATGTAACATGAATGCAAATATAAAGGCATTATAAATAAAAGATTAGAAATTTCCTCACATTGAAATGGAAGTAAGAACAATAACTTGTTATTGTCTTAGGAATTTCTACCAAGCTCGGAATGATCCTCCAAAACCCAAATCTTCAAAATAGAAGATCTCCTTGTAGTAGCACCCAAGATGATACCAAAAGTTCTAATAATATTAACTAGATATTATCAGAACTAACCCTTGTTTAATAATACTTTTGTGTTACTACTCCTTAGTGAACATCAAGAAAATAGTACTAACAATTAGTAGTTTACTAGTATTATTTTTAGAGAGATGTAGAGAGATATATTAGGTTTTGAATATGTTTTGCACAAGTCAATGAAATGAACAACAATTGCTCATTTTATGAGCAAAAGTGCAGGCCACATAGAGTGTTGGTGAGGTTGAGTGTTTCTTTTCTTTGCATGTTTAATCATTACAACTTGGTAAGATAAAAAGCAAGTTTAGAAAAGAACAAAGTGTGTTTTATTGGCAAGACAAAAAGGAATCAAATCATTTCCTTTTGTTCACCCTAAAACCAGTGCACTTGTGACAAAATGGGTCCATTTTTGATTTTTGATATTTGTCCCACAAATACTTATAATCATATGCTTAATTATCTAATATAATTAAGTGTTAATTTGATCATATAACAATTATATGACTCAAATTAATAATCATTATACACTCAACTATTAAGTGATATTTTACCATTATATCAATATATAATGGGTCCCATAATGCCTAGTTAGTTTATTTTACAACTCCTTGTAAATATAATTAACTAATCACCTCTACCTCAAAGTATATGCATAACCTCAACTAATTTAGTGAATTAACGATTAATTACTAAATTAAATCTTATTTAATAATATTAAAATAAGACGTAAAATTTATTCAGTCAGTTATCGTATAATTGACTAATAAACTTAAACTGTATGAGTTCTCAACTCAATTTCTAATAAATAACTCTCGTAATCAAACATATATCAAATATATATATAAGGGCTAATTAAACTGTATCGCATACAAATAATTAGTTTTCTATTTGGGTCTCATCCTTTAGGTGTGACCGAAAGGGGTCAATTGATTACCGCCGTCATACGACAATAACGTCTAACTCTAGTCAGCTGACCGTTATCGATTTACGTTAATCAACTGACGTGGAGTATCAAAATACTAGTTATCCCACTAATATTCCAAAATGAGATTTATAATATAAATGCACTATTGTGGAGGACACTTGCTCCAACAATCTCCCACTTGTCCGATACAAGTTGTGCATGTAGCCACACTACTGCGGAGGACTCCTACTCCCACAATATCTCCCACTTGTCTCGACAAGTTGTGTGCTACCAATTCTCTTGTCACTTTAGCGTCACATCCTCCCACTCATCGCAAGGTGTCTTTCAGGTCGCACTTGCGATTGGAAAAATAAATTGAGTGGTTTTCTCGATCTGGAGAGTAACTGTCTGACCGGAAAATCTACCATAGATCTCTTCCGAGCGTGGCCACGCATTTCCAGTCACTACTCCTCGAGTGGCCCGAAGATGTTAATACCCAACGTGGGTGGACAATTCCTGTTGACCCAACTTACACTGTATAATGCAGATCACCATGACCCAGTAGATGCCCATCGGCCTCCTTTCACGGCACGACCTAGGACAAAAACCAAAGTCAATCCGAAATTACACCGAGTCAGGTAAATGGTTGCCAGTCTAAAGAATCGACTCATAGGAATATAATAGAAATCCCCGCCACGACCAGGCTTCAACAATTTTGATAAGGGACTCTATCATGGTCACTGTCCGACAGAGTGTCTCTACAGTCTGTCTATGTAAACGATCAGTCATCCCCATGACCCCATGGTGCTGAACCAACCATCGATCGACTTACAATCTAGTCATTTCGAGACGTCACCTTATGCAAATGACTAGGGACAATTACTAAGTTCATCATGTTCACTTGAATTGAGTTCAACCTTTCTTATAACCAATTCGGATAAAACAAAGTAATAAAATTTAGTCAATACTAAATAAAATAGCTCATATAAAACTCGAACAATGAATGCAATTATCATATATGTAAACATTGATACAACATTCAATTATTACATATCACATAATCTAGAGGAATTCAGGAACTCGTCTTAATCTCATCGAGACGACATGACTGTCATGTTTAGCCTTTGTAAGAGGCTTGGTTAGAGGATCAACGATGTTATCGTCTGTCCCAACCTTACATACATCTATTTCCTTTCCTCTCCACGTAATCTCTAATTACATGGTATTTCCTAAGTACATGTCTAGACTTGTTACTAGACTTGGGCTCCTTTGCTTGAAATATAGCCCCACTGTTATCACAATACATCGTGATGGGATCTGTGGCAGTAGGGACTACTCCTAGTCCTTCCAAGAACTGCCGAATCCACACAGCTTCCTTTGCAGCCTCTGATGCCGCGAGGTACTCAACTTCTGTTGTAGAATCCGCAGTCACGCTTTGCTTGAAGCTCTTCCAGCAAACGGCTCCTCCATTCAACATAAAGACATAGCCGGATTGGGATTTTAAATCATCCCTATCAGTTTGGAAACTAGCGTCCGTGTAACCCTTTACACGCAACTCAGTCTCTCCTCCAAACACCAAGAACGAATCTTTAGTCCTTCGTAAGTACTTAAGGATGTTCTTTACGGCTATCCAGTGACTCTCACCTGGATTGGCTTGATAACGACTCGTCATGCTCAAAGCATAGGCGACGTCAGGGCGAGTGCACATCATAGCATACATGATTGACCCAACTGCTGAAGCATAAGGGATCAACTTCATGCGTTCAATCTCCTCGGTGACGGTAGGACTCTGAGATTTACTTAGAGTGATACCATGACCTATTGGAAGAAAGCCTCTCTTAGAGTCTTTCATTTTGAACCGATCAAGAATCTTATCTATATAAGCTTCTTGACTTAATGCTAGTATCCTCTTGGATCTATCTCTATAGATCCGGATACCCAAAATGCGTTGTGCCTCTCCCAAATCCTTCATCTGGAAATGTTTCCCAAGCCACTCCTTGGTAGAAGTAAGCATTGGTATGTCATTCCCAATGAGAAGTATGTCATCCACATACAAGATAAGGAAAGTAACTTTGCTCCCACTAAACTTCATGTATAAACATGGTTCCTCGACACTTCGAGTGAATCCATTTTGTTTAATTACATGATCGAAGCGATGATTCCAACTCCTTGATGCTTGCTTAAGACCATAAATGGATCTCTTAAGTTTGCATACCTTCTTAGGGTTGGATTTATCCTCAAAACCTTCAGGTTGTGTCATGTACACTTCCTCTTCTAGAATCCCATTCAAGAAGGCGGTTTTGACATCCATTTGCCAAATTTCATAGTTATAAAATGCGGCAACCGCTAAGAGAATCCTAATGGATCGAAGCATAGCGACTGGGGCAAAAGTTTCGTCATAGTGTAAACCATGAACTTGAGTGAAGCCTTTTGCCACCAATCTAGCTTTGTAGATATCAATATGTCCATCTATGCCATTCTTGATCTTGTAGATCCACTTGCACTGAAGAGGTCGCACCTTCTCAGGTAAGTCTACCAAGTCCCATACTTGATTTTCGTACATAGAATCCATTTCGGATTGCATGGCCTCAAGCCAATGCGTGGAGTTGGGACTAGAAACGGCCGACTTGTAGGTTGTGGGTTCATCACTTTCAAAAAGTAATAAATCACCATCTCCCTCGATACATCCGAGGTAACGATCAGGTTGAAAACTAATTCTACCTGACCTTCTAGGGACAATAACCGTTTCAGACGAGGAGGGAACGTTTTCCTCCACTTCATTTTCGGTTTGTGGCTCTCGAACTTCATCAAGTTCGAATTTTCTCCCACTCTGCCTTTTAGAAACGAAATCGCTTTCTAGAAAGACAGCATCACGAGACACAAACACTTTGTCCTCATGACGGTTGTAGAAGTAATATCCACGAGTCTCCTTAGGATATCCTACAAAAAGACATTTGTCGGATCTGGGTGCGAGCGTGTCATTAGACTTCTCATGAACAAACGCCTCGCAACCCCAAATTTTCATAAACGATAGATAAGGAACCTTTCGTTTCCATATTTCATATGGAGTCTTATTGGCCGCTTTAGTCGGGCTACGATTTAGTGAAAATATTGCGGTTAAGATGGCAAATCCCCAAAATGAGTCAGGAAGCTCTGTAAGACTCATCATCGACCGAACCATATCTAATAAAGTTCGGTTTCTCCTTTCAGACACACCATTTAATTGAGGTGTTCCAGGAGGAGTCCATTGTGATACTATACCGCAATCTTTTAGGTGTGAATCAAATTCATAATTTAGATATTCACCACCACGATCAGATCGTAAGGTTTTTATCTTCTTATTCAATTGGTTTTCCACTTCATGTTGAAACTCTTTGAACTTTTCAAAGGCTTCACTCTTATGCCTCATTAAGTAGACGTAACCATATCTACTTAAATCGTCGGTAAAAGTAATGAAGTACTTGTAACCACCTCTAGCTTGGAGAGTCATTGGGCCACATACATCGGTATGTACAAGGCCTAATACTTCACTTGCTCGTGTCCCTTTTCCTGTAAAAGGAGCACGAGTCATCTTGCCCAAAAGACAAGATTCGCATTCACCATAAGATTCGTAATCAAATGGTTTGAGAAGTTTCGTTGAAACGAGTCTCTTTATGCGTCGTTCGTTTATATGACCTAAACGACAATGCCAAAGGTATGATTGATTAGGTTCACCTAATTTGAGCTTCTTGCTTTCTACATGATATATTTCATTAACATTATCAAGAACATAAATACCTCCAATAGAGATGGCTTTACCATAAAACACATCATTAAAAGAAAATGAACAACTATTGTTCTTGATTACAAAAGAGAAACCCTCCGCGTCAAGTACGGAAATGGAGATAATGTTCTTAGTCAAGGAGGGTACAAAATAACAATTATTTAAATACAACTCAAGACCACTAGCTAAGGTTAATACATAAGTTCCTACGGAGACGGCGGCAACTCTTGCTCCATTTCCCATTCGTAGGTCCACATCACCCTTGGCTAGTGCTCGCACGTCCTTCAGCCCCTGCAAGTGATTACAAAGGTGAGAACCACATCCAGTATCAAATACCCAAGTGGAAGTGCAAGCATAGTTAATATCTATCATATAGAGAGAAGAGAGGATTATACCTGACGGTGTCACACATCCGTCCTTCTTATCCTTCAAATACTTGGGACAATTGCGTTTCCAATGTCCCTTGCCTTTACAATAAAAGCATTCGGCTTCGGCGTGCTTCTTACCCTTAGCCTTGGCATTGCTATTCATAATAGCTTTGCCCTTTCCCTTTCCTTGCTTCTTAAATTGGGCCTTGGCTTTTCCCTTCCCTTTTTGAACCCCTAGCTTCAAGTTCTTCAATCTCATTGAAAGAACATCCTTTTGCTCACTCCCACTTGCTTCCACATCCCTTTCGACTTGGGTAAGGAGAGCATGGAGCTCGTGAAAGCTCTTATCCATGCCATGCATGTTATAGTTTGCCCTAGCTTGGGCAAACTTGGGAGGAAGTGAGTGAAGGATGCGGCCAACTGCTAGCTTCTTAGGAATTTGACCCCTAGACGATCTAGAGTGTCAACATGTTCCACCATCTTAAGCACATGTGGGCCAACCTTTTGGCCCTTCTCTAGCTTGGCTTCAAAAAGCCTAGTCATAGCATTGTATTGGCGAATCTCGGGTGATTGAGAAAAAGCCAACGTCACCCTAGAGAATATCTCATATGCTCCAAGGGTGATGTATTGTTGCTTAAGGCTTGAGGACATCGACCAAATCAAGACCATCTTGACGTCGTTTGCTACCTTAAGATATTCCTCATATGCGGCTTTGGCCGCATTAGTGGCTCTTGGGCCGGGTTCATTGGGAGGTGCCTCGGTCAAGTAGCGTAAAACGTTATCCGATAACGCCGCGCCCTTGATCGTTTGCTCCCACTCGACGAAATTAGTTCCATCGTCTTTTAAGATGCATTTGTCCATTACGGACCTTAGCCATGAGTCTTTTCCTAGTTGAACGGTGTTGTTATTGTTTGCCATTGCGAATTATGAATAACTACAACAAAATTAGGAAATATCAACATTCATTGTTTTAATCAATTTTACTTGCATAAACAATTTAAACAAGTCACTCATATAATGACCCCTCACGAAATTATATAAGTGATTCCGAGACCCGCATTTTAGACAAAAGAACATGTCATGCAACTTTTATGTAAAAAACGGTAAGTCAACTTTTGACTAATTCTACTCCTAGAACTCTCGGTTGACGGATTTCAACTAAACCCATCTCCTAGTCCCAAGATAACGCTTATCTTGTTGAGTCCAACCCAATTTAGGCGTGTGATCGTATCACCCTACTTACCCGAGGTAAAAAGGTCCACGTTGTGGTTGTCCTAATGAACACGGGGTTCATAGGTGCTTCAATTGGTAAGGCTAAATCTCAATTCCTTTTTAAGTTATGTGAGAGGTCTTGCCAATTTTTAGTTGTTAATTCCCTATAAGTGAACTAAGTCGGTGAATTTTGAATAACGTTGAATTGACAATCGATAAATAAAATGCATGTTGGTGATTTTGGCATGTGCGGAAAAATAAAGCAAGCAATCAAATTAAATCCTAGTATGGCCACCTAGCTAATCTAATTAAATAGATGATTACAAATCGGAAACCAACTCCTTGGTCCCTTGCCTATTCATGGAACGCCTTCCAATATGGCACCGTCTTTTGGAACACCGACTTTGGGAATCACCGTCTTCACAATGAATAATTACAAAAATACAAATGAATACATAGCAAATTGCTATTATACATTTGATCTATAAAATGAAATTATTAATTATTACAAAACGGCGATACGAAATCGCAATAAATTACAACCGAATCGGTATTCCCTTACATTACGAGTAATACCGATTAAAATAATCTAGGCCATACTAGGTACAACTTGCAATAAAATAAATAAATGACATTCATTCATTCAACAACATAAATAAAAATGTGTAAAATCATACCAAAATCACCCTCAACATTGTCATGTTCATTCTAGCTCGGTTTTTACGAATTTTATCGATTTTATCTACTAAAAATCAATAATCAACACTTAAATCGTATTTAAGCTCAAACTAATTATCTAAACTGATTAAAAACTCAAAATTAGTCCCCACTAATTTTTTTTGTATTTAATTAGTTTGAATTGATCGTATTTGCTATTTATAGAGGTTTAATCATAACTTTTATGAATTAAACCCAAAATAAAATGAAAAATCATTAAAATTGAAAAAAAAAATATTTTTACATACTGTAACACTTCCAGGAACCTCAAGAACAAAAAAATTTGCCCAAAAAATTTGAAATGATTTTAAGAACAAATAGCTTTATAAGAATCGGTTTTTATCAAATAAAAACCAACTAAAAAAGTAAAATGATGAAACAAATTTTCAACTTTTACCAGGATGATAAAAATAATAGTTTAAAATGTACAAAAAAATTTGAACTCCAGAAAGTCTCGTTTCAATTTTAAGAACAAAATAACTCCTTTAAATCGATTTTTATCCAATAAAAATCAATAACCATGCAATACATGACCAAATGTCATGAAAAATTACATACAATATTTACACTATGCATGTGAGATCATATTAAAAATTTGAGGCCGGATTCAACATGCAACTATTTTTAGTTAACTTTGAACATAAAACCGCATGTTAACTCGGTTTTAAAGGCCATAAATCATAATAAATAGCAAAATAAAATTCGTAAATTCACCAAATTTGACCACAAACATTTTGCGGTCAGTAGGTATGCATGCAAATCAGAAAATTTCGTGAAAACCATTTTTAATATAAATTTTCGATTTTACTCAAGTTATCGTATATCTCGATTTTAATGCTCAAAATCAACATGCATGCTACAAGCTAGCTCTGATACCACATGAAAGTTCATAGACCCTAATTAGACTCCTCTAATTATTTACTAATTAACTTGTTAATTTAGTATTTAAAGATCTATGTAACATGCATACAAATATAAAGGCATTATAGATAAAAGATTAGAAATTTCTTCACATTGAAATGGAAGTAAGAACAATAACTTGTTATTGTCTTAGGAATTTCTACCAAGCTCGGAATGATCCTCCAAAACCCAAATCTTCAAAGTAGAAGATCTCCTTGTAGTAGCACCCAAGATGATACCAAAAGTTCTAATAATATTTACTAGATATTATAAGAACTAACCCTTGTTTAATAATACTTTTGTGTTACTATTCCTTAGTGAACACCAAGAAAATAGTACTAACAATTAGTAGTTTACTAGTATTATTTTTAGAGAGATGTAGAGAGATATATTAGGTTTTGAATATGTTTTGCACAAGTCAATAAAATGAACAACAATTGCTCATTTTATGAGCAAAAGTGCCGGCCACATAGAGTGTTGGTGAGGTTGAGTGTTTCTTTTCTTTGCATGTTTAATCATTACAACTTGGTAAGATAAAAAGCAAGTTTAGAAAAAGAACAAAGTGTGTTTTATTGGCAAGACAAAAAGGAATCAAATCATTTCATTTTGTTCACCCTAAAACCGGTGCACTTGTGACAAAATGGGTCCATTTTTTATTTTTGATATTTGTCCCACAAATACTTATAATCATATGCTTAATTATCTAATATAATTAAGTGTTAATTTGATCATATAACAATTATATGACCCAAATTAATAATCATTATACACTCAACTATTAAGTGAAATTTTACCATTATATCAATATATAATGGGTCCCACAATGCCTAGTTAGTTTATTTTACAACTCCTTGTAAATATAATTAACTAATCACCTCTACCTCAAAGTATATGCATAACCTCAACTTATTTAGTGAATTAACGATTAATTACTAAATTAAATCTTATTTAATAATATTAAAATAAGATGTAAAAATTATTCAGTCAGTTATCGTATAATTGACTAATAAACTTAAACTGTATGAGTTCTCAACTCAATTTCTAATAAATAACTCTCGTAATCAAACATATATCAAATATATATATAAAGGGCTAATTAAACTGTATCGCATACAAATAATTAGTTTTCTATTTGGGTCTCATCCTTTAGGTGTGACCGAAAGGGGTCAATTGATTATCGCCGTCATACGACAATAACGTCTAACTCTAGTCAGCTGACCGTTATCGATTTACGTTAATCAACTGACGTGGAGTATCAAAATACTAGTTATCCCACTAATATTCCAAAATGAGATTTATAATATAAATGCACTATTGTGGAGGACACTTGCTCCAACATTTTTATGTTTTCGAATGAATAATAAAACCTTCGTCAGATCGCGTCTTTATCAGACAGGGAGAAGCTCGAAAAGGAACGCAGCAATAGCTGCGCCTCTTCCAAAGGTCACAACTCTTGCTGCGCCCTTTCCGCAACACTGCTTCGCCTAAATTTCAATGTTGTTTACAAGGTCGTTACTTCAATTTTTCATAATTTGGTTTTTTTTCAAGACCTATGCCTCGACATTCTTCAAAACCGTCCCATCATCCCAGCAGGTACCGAACTTTCCAGATATACAATTCGTGGGCCCGTCTTTTATCATCAAGATATTTGTTCGCCATAACCGGGCAGATTCTCGAAATGATTCAATCCTGACAGAGTGTTCCATATATCAAGTTTCAATATATGTTTCCCTAACGAGAGTTCGCCTGAGGACAGAGACAAGTGGATTCTCACATATAACGGCTGACAAGACTCAGTACGCACCTTATCCCAGCGGCTGGTCCTTGGTTCAGACCCCTTGAACCGACGAGTTTAAACCACTTTGAGTGTATGAGTGAATCCGCGAGAATCCAACTAGTTTGTCTTGCAAGATCGAAAGATGATTGGTTTTGTCGAATATGGTATCATGTAACATCTCGTGATTTGAACTGCGTTTTCTATTTCCCGTGCCTTTGAATTTGTTTTATAGGTACAACTTGGTCATTACATTAATATAGACATGGATGACTCGGTATTTGTATGTGAATAAACTTTAGCTTTGAGATTTTTGTTTTCCCCATTTGTATTTTGTCTTTATATTGTGTCTAATACTTTGCTTGAGGGCAAGCAAAGGGATGGTTTGGGGGAGTATAATGATTCATATTTATATACATGTTTTTCTCTCCCCTAAGTCACTTTAGTGACGGTTTTTAGTGCCTAAATGAACAATTAAATGTCATATTTGTTAGAATGTCGATACTGCCGACTTTTGGTGTTTTAATGCAGATTAGATACTTTTGCGGAACAATTAGATGATAATGAACACCGCGGGGTCGATATGCACGGAGATCGAGTTGAAAGAAGAAGGAACGAAGCTAAAAGAGGAGCAACACAAAGACACTCGATCGAGTATGCAGAAAACTCAATCGAGTCGTGCTAAGAAGAAGCAAAGGCAAAACAGGAACACTCGATCGAATTTTCCTGTACTCGATCGAGTCGCACCAGGAATTTGTTACCTTAAGACGAACTTAGTTATAGAAAATAAACTATTACCGCCTCCCTGTGGATTCGATACCTTACTTATCACTGACTATTAGTTAGTATTGAGTTAGGATTTATTTTGTTTTAGTGAACGCAGCTTTACCCTTATCACAAGGCTTGAAGCCGGACCAGGACAGCCCCTAAACGGGCGAGACAGGTCTGGTCTCGACCGAGACGAACCCCAGGATCCCAAAAGCTTCCAAAAGGTTGACAAATGGGTTGACATCGGAAACATAAGCGGTTTAGGCTTTTGAATCGCCTTAATCGGAGTTCGTATGAGCAAATGGTGTCCGTTTTACTACTTTGAGCTTTTGAATGAATATAACATGTGGAAGTGGATTGCTTATATTATTAGGCTTATTTTGACAACCTAGCTATCATGTTACATTCCTTCACATGTTTATGTACGTATATATTATCGTCATATGTTTAATTAGCGGTTTCAAAGGATGATTTTGCCATGTTTAACATGATTATCATTATATCGTATTTTCTATGTCATAATCACATGTCTTAGTGATATGAGTATTGTGTGCCTCGAGTAATAGGTCAAGTCTTACCTATTGGATGTTATTGAGCTCTCATTTCCCAGTTGCACCTCTATACTCGTGTGATACACGGATTCGCGATCCTTTCCAATCTGTGGCGCGCGGGGAACCACGGATCGAGAAACGTGGTACAAGCGTAGTGATACGCATTTGTGGAGTCGCCACCAACTTTTGTGGGAAGTTAGAACCGTTTGAATACTTCATGCCATGTCAAGACAGAAAGTAATGACATGAACATTAAGAACTCGTTACCCTTAGCATTCATTTTCTAGAATGACTCTAGTGGATGCCAATGGGCACGGATGTTCAGAGAGATCTGGAGTAAGGGGTAAGAGTACGTATTTGGAAGTTCTTTAATCGAATACTTAATCCCGCCCGCCTCGATAGCGGCCTCTACTAATGATTAGGGAAACTCTTCTATACTCGATATGTAGTCGGTTATACGCATGCAATGCAACATCCACGTTTTAACCCTAGCATGTGAGCTTAGACTATGTCGGTTCAACATGTAATTTAACATTCAATTACGTCGAATTAGGGTTTAATATTGATTGCATGTGAAAGGCAAATAAATCATAGAATACAATGATTAAATAAAGCTATAAAAGAGATTACAAAGGATTACGGGATCTATGTCGGAAATATGTCAAAAGAAACGTTTAAAGAAAACAAAGAATAAAAGACTAAAGACGGATTAACATCGATAATAGAATTAATAGTCGATTAATTTGTAACACCCGCAAATGTACCCTATTTTTATAGTAAAAATATTTTACGGATACTTTTCAGCGAAATTTAGTTTTAGTTTAGAATTAAATTTCCCGTGTCTAAATTAGAATTTCCGAGTTTGTATTTGGCTTTTACACGAGAATTTGAGTAAGTTTGCCTTAAGACTTTATGGGCTTTTTCATATGATTTCCACTTACTCCCTTCATATACTCCCTCATAACCTAACTTCCTCACAACTCAAACTCCTTCTTTCTCACCAAGAAATCCCCAAAACCTAGCTTCCATATTTGATCCATCTTAGAATCGTCGCTACTCATTCGTTTCTCCCTCAAATTCACTTAGGTTCATCTCATTCTTCCCCTCTCATCATCCTCTATCCGTTTTGGTAATAAAATTACCGTCTTTCTCGCTTTTCAAATTATCCGTCTTTCTCAAGGTGAATTATATTCATCTTTTATTATCTATTTGTAGGTGGTGACCTCCAAGATCCCGACAAAGACTACTTCTTGATTGAAGAGGACATTGACGCGGAGTGAAGACGCGAAAAGGTAACGGTGAAGGGTTACTCGATATCATTTACGTGTTTTCTATGTTAGAAATCGTATTTAGAATATGATTAGTAAGCTTAGGAATTGCGTTGTTGATGATGATTGTTGTTAGTTGAAGATTGTTGATTGTTGATAGTTAATAGAAGTTAATTATGAAAATTGAAAATGGATGAACTTGTGTTGATTGTTCTCGGATGAATTGTGGTTCCCAGCCGGGTGCTCGGCCGCCGGTCTGCCGATCGGCTGGCGATGCAGCAGAATTGAAGTTTGTTTTGATGTTGTGTTGTTCTCAGTCGGGTGCCCGGCCGCCGGTCCCCCTGAACGGCAAGAAAACGCTGTATTTTTGATGGTTTTTGGTTTATGCATGAGGGGCCAGCCGGGTGCCCGGCCGCCGGTCCCCTGACTGGCTGGCACCTTGCTGATGTTATTTCCTTATAACTTCTAAATTCTTAATTTATAATAGTTCGCATGGTTCGTTTATCGTATAAATTTACGTAATGACTTAAAATATTAATGTTTCGAATATATGATATTCCATTCGCTTGTATCGCATGTTTTGTGACGGTTTTTGATATGTCCCACTTTGAGTCGGTTTTTACACATGTTACGGTTTGAGCACTAATTTCCTATGTGCTTTGTACTCTCATTCCCTTGCCTACCTCCACGTTCGTAAGGCTGGAATGTCGAACGGGGATGTATCCTTACTGCTTAATTGCACGTGTTAGTGAGGCATATGACGACGTTGTTGGGAGGCGAACGCTTTGTGTTGATTGACCCGGCCGTCAAATGTTGTATACTTGCGAGGTGGTGTCATTGCATGTAGCGTACCGCTTGTTTTGATGCTTGTGCTCTTTTCCGCCTCTTTCGTGAATGTCGACCGAATTTGGGGTACTCGGCTTCTATGATTGACCGAGTCTTGGATGCGAAGTGTCATCGCTTGTCGAATCGGAACACGTTTATTCCGAGAGTCTGGCCAGGTTTAGACTAGGACCGTATTATTATCGTTATCCTACCAGGAGGAAATTAGTCTACATTTACGAAATGTCATCGTGTATGCGTTCAGGGAAATGTTTATCCCGTGGATGCAATTTTAATCATTCTTGCCACGTACACGGTGCTAATGCGTGTCATTTACCGTGAGAGATGTCGTCAATGATTGTACGTTTGAATGGATGATTACATGATCGATTATTTGTGATCATTGCATGACTTGGCATGGTTTGTTTGTCGAGTCTCAATCTTATCAAACTTATACCGCTAACGGTGAGATGCAAGCCCTAGTGAGTGTATATGGTTGCCTAAGTGTGTCTTCCCCGAGTCTTTGTATATTATAATGGATTCGGATTTGTACTTCATATGCTCTTATCATTATATATTGAATTGCCTATCTATCCTTATCGTATTTCACATGTATATCTATATATGCATGCTTCTACTTTTGTATTTCCTTTTATGTACGTTTAATGTGATATGGCTGGGAGAACCCGGAGTTACTCCCCACTGACTGTGGCGTTCATGTTTTTCATGGATGAACAGGGTGCTTGATTGGATGGCTTTTTGCTTGTGGTATTTTGGGTTCGGGTGGGAGCTAGCGGGCGTTGTCCCTGGATGAAACACCTATAGACGTTATTTAGCTTGTTTGCTAATCACCTTTTACTTTGATAACATTTGGGGAGACTACGTCTCTTGTTGTAGTATATTTCGTACTTTGGTTTGTAATATTTGACACTCCTCGTATACTTCTTCTTGCATGTATAAAAGTTTTTAAAACATCGTATTTTCCGCTATTTAAATCACATGCTTGTTATGTTTTATTTCCGCATTCGCGAGGGTTGTCACAGTTGGTATCAGAGCTTTATCGCTCCCGACGCACATACGTGAACCCTAAACTTAAACTACTTGACCTTGAAATAATAAATGAGAGATTGGGTAGAAGTTAAGGACTTTACTTGGTTGTCTATTTGTTTATGCTAAGTGTTAGGATTAACTTGTTTTGTATTTGTTTCTTATGAAGATGGTTAGACCTCGAGTAGTTGAGAACGTTATGCTAGAAGCTCTTACGCAAGTGTTGAAGAATCAACAAGATGCGGCTTTAGCTCAAGCCAACCAAGTTCCCGCTCGTAGAGAAGATAACCACCAAGGAGGCTACGCTTGGGTGGCAAGTCAAATAGCTAGAAGTAAGATTATACCTTACGGTGGAGAGCCGGACCCTACCGAGCTATCGGAATGGTTCCGAGAGATGGAGAAGCAGTGTGATCTATACCAAGTCCGCGAAGAGGACAAGGTGAGGATCGCAAAGCACTTCCTTGTAAGGGAATCTGATAATTGGTGGGCTATTACTAGTGCCACCGCTACTCTTGAAGATGATTTCAATTGGGCTTGTTTCAAAGCTCTAGTGGAAGGTCGATTCTATCCTAAGGAGCTCAAGCAACAAAGGCTCAAGGAGTTTATTGACTTCAAGCAAGGTAACTTGTCGGCACAAGACTTCACTACGGAGTTCAACAAGCTTGCTCACTTTGCTCTGAGGCTTATTAAAGATGACGAGGACTGAGCTTTCTACGACCGCAACAAGCTGAGTGCTTTACTTCAAAGTAAAGTGAGGAGGAATACTACTTCCTTTCGGGATTTATATGATGATGCTTTATGGGCCGAGAATTCCATGAAGGCTATTAGGGATGAAGCTATGATGAAAAATCCCTCTCCTTCTTTCACTCCTAGGCCTAATGTCTATGGGAATAGACCATTTACTCCGTCTTCCTCTAACTCTTATACTAACAAGAGGAGATTCAATCCTCCTTACAATGCAAATAAAAGAGCTCCCGCTCCTTTCATTCCCCGAGCTACTTCTAATGTGGTTCATAGGCCTTATGCTCCTCAAGCTTAAGCTCAAGGTCGCCAATGTAACCGTTTTAGACAACCACACCACCCCGGTGTGTCTTGTTCCAACCGACCTTATATTTGCTACTTTTGTCAAAAGGGTGGTCACCGTTATGAGGATTGCCCCGATCGTAAGTTGCCCCCTACAATTGCTAAACCTAAGGGTTCTATCTTTGTTATGAGCCGAGCCAAAACCGATGCTCATCCGGAGATAATTACGGGTATGTTCTCAATCTTAGAGCAACCGTGTCTTATTCTTTTTGATACCGGTGCTTCTATGTCCTTTGTGTCTTCGACTTATGCTAATAAATTATCTATCGAGCCTACATCTAGTGAGGATACTCCCATATCCTTACCATCCGGAGAAATTATCTCTTGTTCTACTCTTTATCCTAATGTACCAATATCTATTTCGGGTTCTATCTTTCCCGCAAATCTCCTTAAGTTTCTTCTAGGAGAGTTCGATATAATTCTAGGTATTGATTGGTTAGCATTGTACCATGCTAGGTTCGAGTGTAGAGATCAAAAGATTTATTTAAAGAGTCCTTTAGGAGTTAGAATAACCTATAAGGGATCTCATCCCCGAAAATGTGTGTCTTTGATTTCCGCAATGAAGTTGGTGAGTATGGTAAGAAAGGGTCACCAGGCATACTTGTGTATTGTGACTTCTTCAACTACCTCTTTACCAAATATTGAAGATGTGCCTATTGTTCGTGAATTTGTTGATGTATTCTCTAAAGACTTGCCCGGGATCCCTCCCGAGCGTGATGTTGAGTTCTCTATTGACCTTGTACCTGGTTCTGGACCCATAGCCAAAGCTCCTTACCGAATGGCTCCAATCGAGTTGAAAGAGTTAAGGATTCAACTTGATGATATGATTGAGAAGGGTTTTATTCGACCAAGTGCCTCGCCTTGGGGTGCTCCCGTTCTTTTTGTGAAGAAGAAAGATGGTTCTATGAGGCTTTGTATTGATTACCGTGAGTTGAATTGGATTACAATCAAGAATAGGTATCCTTTGCCAAGAATTGAAGATTTGTTTGATCAACTAAAGGTTGCTTATACTTTTTCCAAGATTGATTTGAGATCCGGTTATCACCAAATTCCCGTTCGTGATGTTGATATACCGAAGACCGCTTTTAGTACAAGGTATGGTCATTATGAGTTCAAGGTGATGCCATTTGGATTGACGAATGCTCCTGCTATTTTTATGGATCAAATGAACCGCACATTTAGTGGGTACCTTGACAAGTGTGTGGTGGTGTTCATTAACGACATCCTTATTTTCTCCAAGTCCGAAGAAGAGCATGCTATTCATCTAAGGACTATTTTGGGTGTTCTTCGTCGTCAAAAGTGGTTTGCTAAATTCTCCAAGTGTGAATTTTGGCTACCTAAGGTGTCCTTTCTTGGGCATATGATTTCTAAAGAAGGTGTAATGGTGGATCCTTCTAAAATTGAAGTTGTGGTGGATTGAAAGAGTCCGACTGATGTTAGGGAAGTTTGAAGTTTTCTTGGTTTAGCTGGTTACTACCGAAGATTTGTGAAAGATTTCTCTAAGCTTGCTAGACCGATGACTCAATTATGAAGAAGGAAACCAAGTTCCTATGGAATGAAGCTT
This sequence comes from Heliosperma pusillum, assembly GCA_022085475.1. Classification (NCBI taxonomy): domain Eukaryota; kingdom Viridiplantae; phylum Streptophyta; class Magnoliopsida; order Caryophyllales; family Caryophyllaceae; genus Heliosperma; species Heliosperma pusillum. Next base: position 123,699 of record JAIUZE010070424.1, read on the forward strand.
GTGAAGCCGCGTTTCAAGAGTTAAAGAAAAGGTTAACTACCGCTCCGGTGTTGACTTTGCCTGAAGATGGTGTAGACTTTAATGTCTATTGTAATGCTTCCAAGATGGGATTGGGTTGTGTACTTATGCAAAGTAGGAAAGTGGTGGCTTATGCTTCGAGACAGTTGAGAGTTCATGAAGTGAACTATCCTACTCATGATTTGGAATTAGCCGCCATGGTTCATGCTTTGAAAGTGTGGCGACACTATCTTATTGGTGTTCACTGTCGTATATTCACCGATCACAAGAGTTTAAAGTACATATTTACTCAAAAAGAGTTGAATATGAGACAAAGAAGAAGGTTAGAATTGGTGAATGATTATGATTTTGAGTTGTTGTATCATGAAGGGAAGGCTAATGTTGTTGCCGATGCTCTTAGTAGGAAATCTTCTCATTCCTTGAATGTTATGTCGGTATTGCCTGTTGATCTTTGTATTGAGGTTCAAAAGTTGAAGTTTGAAATTGTCGATCGTGGATTTGATTATGTTGGTGCTATGACTGCCGAGCCTGTTTTTCTCCGTAAGATCCGCGAGAACCAAGTTGATGATCTTACTTACAAGTCTATTCAAGCCAAACTTCTTGAAGGAAAAGCTAAGGATTTCAAGTTTGATGATAAAGGTCTTCTTCGATTCCATGGCCGTTTATTTGTTCCTAATGCTCTTGATTTGAGAAAGCGAGTTCTTGATGAAGCTCGCCTTTCCCCTTATTCTATTCACCCCGGAGGTGATAAGATGTACAAAGACTTGAAGCTACAATTTTGGTGGCCGAATTTGAAGGGCGATGTTGTGTCTTATGTTGGTAGATGTCTTACTTGCCAACAAGTGAAGATTGAACACAAGAGGCCCGGTGGATTGCTACAACCTTTGGATATTCCACTATGGAAGTGGGAATATATTTCCATGGATTTTGTTATGGCCTTGCCGAGGACCGTTGGAAGTAAAGATGCCGTTTGGGTTGTTGTTGATCGTTTGACCAAGTGTGCTAGATTTATTCCGATCAAAGAGACTTGGAGTTTAGATCGACTAGCGAAAGCCTATGTTGACGAGATTGTTAGATACCATGGTGTTCCCAAGGAGACCATATCCGACCGAGATCCGAGATTCTGTTTGAGATTTTGGAAGGCTTTACAAGAAGCCATGGGTAGTAAATTGTTGATGAGTACCGCATTTCATGCCGCTACCGATGGTCAGACTGAGAGGACTATTCAGACTTTAGACGACTTGCTTAGGGCTTGTGCACTCGACTTCCAATCTAGTTGGGAAAAGAGTCTACCGTTGGTGGACTTTTCTTACAACAATAGTTATCATGCATCGATCAAGATGGCTCCTTATGAAGCTCTTTATGGAAGGAAATGTCGAAGTCCTATATGTTGGAATCAATTGAGTGATGTTCGTGACTTAGGCCCCGATGTTCTTGTTGAGACCATTGATAATGTGAAGATCATTCGTGATAGAATGAAAGCCGCTCAAGATCGACAAAAGTCTTATGCCGATATCCGAAGAAGACCGTTAGAATTTGAGGTTGGAGATAAAGTGTTCTTGAAAGTATCTCCAATGAAGGGCGTTAAACGGTTTGGTGTTAAGGGTAAATTGAGCCCGAAATACATTGGACCCTTTGATATTGTGAAAAGGATTGGTGCCGTTGCTTACAAGTTGGATTTGCCCCTGAATTTGGCTAAGGTTCATGATGTATTCCATGTTTGTCAATTGAGAAAGTATGTTAGTGATCCAAGCCATGTCTTTCAAAAGGAAATGCCCGAGCTTGAACCGAATTTGTCCGTTGAGGAGAAGCCGATCCGCATCCTAGATCGCAAGGATAAGAAGTTGAGAAGTAAAGTGGTTCCTTTGGTGAAAATCTTGTGGAGATGTGCTAATGTTGAAGAAGAGATTTGGGAAACGGAAGCTAAAATGCGTAGTAAATATCCAAGCCTATTCGATTAAGGTATCCTTCTTTCGCTCAAGTTTCGAGGGCGAAACTTTTTAAAAGGTGGGGTGATTGTAACACCCGCAAATGTACCCTATTTTTATAGTAAAAATATTTTATGGATACTTTTCAGCGAAATTTAGTTTTAGTTTAGAATTAAATTTCCCGTGTCTAAATTAGAATTTCCGAGTTCGTATTTGGATTTTACGCGAGAATTTGAGGAAGTTCGCCTTAAGACGTTATGGGTGATAAGGGTAAAGTCGCGTCTCCTTAATCAAAGTAAACCTAAATCACAACTAACTAATAGTCAGCGGTAAGCAAGGTATCGAATCCACAGGGAGGCGGTAGTATTCTAATCTGTTAAACTAGGTTTGTCTCTTAAGTAACAATTTCTGGGTTTTGATTGTGGTTTCTAAACTAATAGCAATTAATAACAACAACTAAAGTAAACAATAACAACTAATAACAATAATAATAACAACTAATAATAAGCAATAACTGTAACAACCCGAAAAGTACCCTATTTTTCTAGTAAAATTTCTTAAGTATACTTTTCAGCAAGGTTAAGTTTTTAAAATAGAATTTATTGTTTCGCGTCGTATTTTGAAATTCCGCGTTCGTATTTGGAATTTCTGAGAGATTTCATGAAAATCACGTTTTTAGTCATCTTTGACTTTTCTTGACTTTTAAGTCGTCTTTGACTTTTCTTGACTTTTTAAAGTCGTCATTGACTTTCTGACTTTTAAGTCGTCATAGAAACTTTTCTTGACTGTTTGTACGTCATCTTTGACTTTGACTTTTCTTGACTTTTAAGTCGACTTTGACTTTCGTGACTTTTTTACGACTCACCTCGTAATTTTAAAAGAACGAATTTTATTTTGAAAATAATGAAATTAATTTCTTTTATTAAGATTTATTTGAATTTGTGTTTGGATAATTAAGTATAATTATTTAGAATTTAATTCGGAATTTAAAGAATAACTTTTTACGGTTTACCCAAACGTCATTTAACTATTCCCGGGTCAACTTAAGTCCCGAAACCCGACTTTGACATGAGTCATACGCCCAATGTCACTTTTTTTCCACTCATATTAGATCTTTTAATTAATATGATTAAACTAATAAAAATATCTAAGATATTTGTAACTTTATCGGTCTGTCAACTTAAACTCCGCACATCGCGTAAAAACAGACCCGATTCCTCTCCATTTCACACGTCTCTTTTTCCCCTCTTAAGCCTTGATATTTTCTTTCCTTTCATTACTCACCAACAACTTTTCATTTAACAATCAATCAAATTAAGATCTAATTAATCGTTCTTCATCGTTCTTCATTCGTTCTTCGTCGTTCTTCATTTGTTCTTCGTCGTTCTTGATCAAAATCATCATAAAACCTTCATTTCTTAATTAAATCCGTCCTAACTTATATTTCTAGAATCTCCTCTTCGCTCTCCATCTTCAAGTACGGTTTATTTTCAATTCCGACAAAAATCGTTTTCAACACTTTAATTATGGAAAATCAAGTTTTAATTCTAACAATATTATTCTTGTCATTTCTTATAGGGGAAGATTTTGAAGACGAGTTTGGTGACTCGTATATTTTAGGAGAAGATTAGAAGACGGGTTTCTTCTTTTTCTTTACTTCTTATTTTGGTGCTAATTGATTTTACTAGCTAAGGTAACGATTCCGAGTTACTCGACGAATATATGTTACATAGCTTTTGTTTTCTTTAGTTTTTGGTTCATCTTTAGTTTTTGTGCATATTATTATGATTTTATGATTTTTAGTTAGTAACATGATAGGTTGTTAATTTTATTATGTTGTAGGAATTTATAAATATGTTGGTGTTCTTGTTATATTTTTTTATGATTTCTTCATGATAATGATTTTTGTATGATTGATGGTTGAATTGGATGTTTAAAAATGGATGTTGTTAATTAAAAACATGTTAGAATTGATGTGGAATTGGTGGTGGTTGAACCGTGGAGGTGGGTTGTGAACCGGACCCAAAACCAGCCGGTTCAGGCCGGTTCAGGCCCGGTCCAGGCCGGTCTGGGCTGGTCCTTGGTGGGTCCGGGTTTTGGTCTTTGGGTTGTGTCGATGTTTGATTGTTTGGTTATTGTTTTGACGGGTTTTAATTATGTTAAAGCATGCGGGAAATATTAGGAAACGGTTTTAGTAAAGTCTTTAAAACAGCCAAAACAGGCCCAAACCAGCCGTGGGGCCCAGTCCAGGCCCGTGTCTAGTCGGCCCAAATCAGCCCGTGGGTCCCCTTACTTAGACTTGTGGCGGTTTTTGAGTTATTGTTATTTTATCGCGTTTTGTAATAATTAGCAAGCGAGAAATATTAATAAGTAAAATATTTAATTAAAAAGGTTTTTCATATAATTATTATTTCTCACCTGTTAGAAATTATGATACGGGATTATAGTTTAAATTTCCATCCTTTAAGTCAAACGGGTTTTCGTAATATTTAATAATTCACATGTTAGAAGTTTTAATAAAATAACATGTAATGAATATGTTGATTTTTATGTCTAAGTCTAATTGGTAAAGACTCTGTTTCTAGCCGGTTTGACCAAACGGGTTTGGTCAAACTAAGATCTAGTCAGCCCCGTTTGACTGATGACCCGTCGCGGGACTCGGGTCGGGGATTTGTCTTCAGGTAAGGTTTATTTTAATGAATGAATGAAGTAGCCTTAGTAGATATGAGGCGATATGATATTTGATTATGATTTATATGCAATAGTCACATGATAGGATGTTTTTCCCGTGACTGTTTTATTGTATGGTTGGTGTCGTGTTGACTAAGTACCCATAGAGAATTATGAGTATATGGCGTCTTGACCATTCTAATTCTAAATGAGTATCTTGGACCATGACATTGATAGGCCTTACCACCTTTAACGAGTATATGTTCACCACTGATAGCGTTTGTGTCACTGGCCTGGGCCTTTTGATACCAAGCCGGGGGCATGGCATCCTAAGAGTTCCGCTTTGGGAAGGGAGCCAGCTTAAGTACTAGCCATCTCTGCTTAGGGGGTCGCCTATCAGAGTTTCTCATGTACGGTTATGTAATGAGACAGGGAATGGGTTAGCTGTTGTCGCTAGGTCTGATCAGTCTAGGGCTAGGATGTGTTCCTACCTTGTGGTATAGACTCGAGTTACAGATGACTATTGGCCGTACTAGGAACTTATGCCTGTTTATAGAAGGATTGGTCTTTCATGTTTGATGATTCTATGAGTTTTAGAAGGGGAGATGCAAGCCGGCTAAGATTGATAGAGTTTGGATTCCCGATTGTTAACTGATTCACATGATTACGTGTTGATTAGGGTTTGAGTGTATCATGGCCATGTTAACGGTAACCTCTGCGCTAGCATACCACAGCTTTCCCTACCCTTGTTTATATTTTATTATCGTTTCACATATAGCTTTCATCTGATAGTTATATTTAGTTAATTTGTTTCATAACATGAAAACTATCAGTATGTTTAAGGGTTTGTATTTGTGGCATATACCATTGCTTTTATGTTATTCATGTTTTTCCTTAAACTCGACATTTCGTGGCTGGAGCACGCGGAGTTGTACTTCCCCACTGACTGTGATTCCGTGTTTATATGTTAATGGCGGTCGAACAGGTGGTGATGCATACTTTGGGTACATTGACGAGCTAGCGAGCGCAGTATTTACCTTGGACCTATATTCGGTTCTTAGATTGTATATTATTATACACTCTTTTATTTCCGTATTTATACGGGAGATATGTCTCCCGTCCTGTATAATTTTTATGTATAATATTATTTTCCGTTTTGTAATGAACTTTTTTTTATTTCAGACACCTTCATTATGTATTTAAATTATTTTTTTCTTTCCGCAAATTTGAGGGTGTCACAATAACTAACTATAAGCAAGAACAAACTAATAAGGTTGAAAACAATGAGATTAAAAGTCTAGGGTCTCAGGTTCACTAGGATTATTGTTCAGGGGTAGGGATGTAGTCAACTATCATGCAATAAAGCTATCTAAGGTCACAAGATCGGTCGATTCAATTATGCCCTTTAGATCTACAATTTAACATGCGATCGCTATCATTAAACGAGTTCTATTCAATTATCGTAGCCTATCTTAGTCTTAACCCGGTCGGTGTCAATCCTAATTCGCGAGACTAGTTAATTAATCCTGGCCAGTAATCAAACAACTAGAATTAAAACGATAATCAAACGATAACCATGTAATTGCAATTCAATCAATTAATCTACCCCTTCTAACAATCCTAGATCCCCTTTCAACCCTAGAAAGGAAATTAGCTACTCATAACAATATAAATAACAACAATAATAATTAAAGTAAACATGATTAACAATTATGAAAGGATGAACAAAGAATAATTAAAGAACTAGAAAGTAATTGACTGAATAACAAAGAAAGATTAAGAATACCGATTACAAGCTTGAACTAAAGACAATAATCTTGATGAATAAAATCCGGAGGCAAGCAAACTAAATTAGGGTTTCTAATATTAAAGCATAAAAAGCATTGAAAAGCATAGAAAAGCATGAAAGACGAACTTTCCTTTTATAATACCAAAAATCTAATTAATTAGGTTAAATTTTAGGAAAATATGAAAAAGTCGTCGAAATATTGGGTTGCTCGATCGACCAAGGGTATGTTGCTAGATCGTGCAACCTTCAGCCCGACTCGATCGAGCAAGGCACTATGCTCGATCGAGCAGCCTTCAAAATGGCTTGTTTCTTCGTTTTTCTTCATTTCTTTTCCACCGTTCTCGATTCCCGTGCCTAACCTTATACGATCCGACTCCGCCATGCTCCATATCAACTCTAAAAGCTCCAAATGCATCCAATCTGCATTAAAACATAACAAAAGCGGCAGAATCGATATTCTAGCTAAAATAGCATAGAATAAGCAAGGAAAGACGGTAAATCGAGTTATTTGCGTCTAAGGGAGGCATAAAATATATGTATAAATAATGATCATCAAACTCCCCCAAACCAATCCTTTGCTTGTCCCTAAGCAAAGCACTCAACACTATACAAGGACAAACATACAAATGGTGAATGAAAAACTCAAAGCTAATGTTAATGCACATACAAATCCCAAGCTATCCATATCTATAACAAAGTAATGACCAAGTTGTACCAATAAAACAAATTCAAAGGTACGGGAAAGTAGAAAACGCAGCTCATAATCCAAGATTTTACATGATACCGTAGTATAGACAAAAACCAAATACCTTTCAATCTTGCAAGGCTCAATTTGTCGGATTCTCGCGGATTCACTCAAGCACTCATAAGTTTATGTAAGGGTGAGTTTTGTGAAGATAGAAAGAAGTAGAAACACTCACTCAACTTATGAAACATGCATGCATTCTAATGTGATAGTAATTTCCTCAACTAATACGCATTCGCTATAAAGTACATGAATCAAGACAAAAAGGGAGGCTAATGGGTGAAGGTATAGAAGTGGATTGTGCCAAGGCACGTATGGGAATGTGGGGCTAAGACCGGTAGTCGCAGCGACAGTTACCAAAACAAATCTACAAGACTAGCACAAACCAACACCGACTAGAGAAATCATCTTAAACTTTGACAACGCAAGAGAGATATCGATATTGCTCTCTAAATATGCATTAGACTCTAGTAAATTCCCTTTCATTTTCCCTTGAATAACTCAATGAAGCAACATATTTTTTCTTTCTTTTTTTTCTTTTTTCCTTTTGTTTTCCTTCTTTTCTTTTTCATTTTTTTTCTTTTGCTTCACAACTTTTCTCAACAAAGGGAATAAATGACACAATTGCCAACATACTTGCTACACCCAATTGATATTCTTTTTGAAATCCCGACTCAACCGTAGTAGACAAGTAGGTAACAAAAACATGCAACTGCGACTGTCCTGATAAGGTAGGCAAGTTCTAGGAATGTAGCTATTAGATAGGTTATGAAACAGGCTACAAAAGGCTCAAACGGGCTAAACATAGAGAACTCAATAATAAGGGTATAAAATCAAGTCTTTTTGGCTATGTGAGGCTTATTTGAACAAAAAGAACCACCTTTTCTCATGCACTTATCAAACGAACGCGTATAGTACCAAGAAACGAATGTCACATTTATGCAATTTGATGTTACACATTCCACAAGGAGTACCACACTCAAGCCTAAAAAACAATGAGACCAGTTTATTGATGTTCTTGGCCTAGGAAGCTCTAAAGACCTCAGAATTTTAAGTGGTTTACCAACAAAAATTGCCAAATCTAATTAGCATAAGGTATGTCAAAAACGGTCAAGACTTGTACTATGAGCTTTGTTTTCAAAAATAGTAAGTCAAAACAATGTACATGGATAACTTATTGGGGATTCAAATGCAGAAACAATGCAAATTATCATCATCGTTATTCAACTCACCAAGACTCGACCTAATAAAATGAAAACATGTTTTTGGATTTTGTAAATATTTCAATTTTTATGATTTTTTTTTCTTTCACACAACGGAAATAAATACACAACATAAATAAAGACTCTCCCCCAAACCTAAATGTCACAGTGTCCTCAGTGTGACGCTAACAGCACAACAATCACACAACAACCAACAACAGCAACTTAAAGGACACAACTAACTAAGGGGAATGGGAAATAACTAAAAGAAAATACAATAGAAGAAAGTACAAGGATAGATAGTACCAGCTGTATAGAATAATAGCCTCCCCCAAACCAACTGCAAAATAGGGGAGTAGTGACCAGCTGTCACTACTGCTCATCAGTCGGGTTCAAGTTCAGGTGTCGTTACCTTGGTAACCTTTTGTAACTTGCATTCCTCTCCTGTCAGCAGTTTTTTCATCTCAACTATTGCCTTACTCCTTGAGCTTCCAGTTGTGCTGGAAATTACGGCGATCTCCAGAGGATCCCTATCCAAACGCAAAGGGAGGCGGTCATCAATAGTTAAATCCACAATATCAACCCTATGACATGTCTCTTCTAGCAGGGGGTGTTTCATTACCTTATCTAGGTTGAAAGTGATAGTGTCATCCCCCACTGTTAGTGTAAGTCTCCCATTCTTAACATCTATAACCGCCCCCGCAGTATGGAGGAATGGTCGTCCCAAGATGATAGGAATTTGGGTGTCCTCGGCCATATCTAAGACAACAAAGTCAACTGGTATGAAAAACTTCCCTACTCTAACCGGTACGTCTTCTAAAATCCCTAAAGGGTGTTTAATAGAACGGTCGGCCATTTGTAGGGTCATGGTTGTAACTGTAAGTTGACCCATATTAAGCTTTTTGCATATACAAAATGGCATTACACTAACACTAGCCCCTAGATCATAAAGGGCTTTATCAATGGCTAAGCAACCTATATTACAAGGAATAGAAAAACTCCCTGGGTCCTTTAGCTTAGGTGGTGATCTGGATTGCAACACAGCACTGCATTCCTCAGTAAATGCAACCGTCTCCACTTCATTAAAGGACCGCTTCCTTGTCAATATATCCTTCAGAAACTTTGCGTAGGCCGGCACTTGAGTGATCAACTCGGTAAATGATACACTCACTTGCAAATTCTTCACTACCTCCATAAACCTCCCAAACTATTTATCGAGCTTGGATTTATGTTGGCGTTGAGGAAAAGGAAGTTTAATTACAATGGGCTCGGCTTCGTTGGCTTTGGAAGATGAATTAGAAGGCTTTTCATCCTGATCAGGGGTTGCTCGATCGAGCAGCGGGCTTGCTCGATCGAGTTTTGTTGTACTGTAACTTTGAGAAACTTCCCGAGAAGAATTTGGGCAAATTTTCTGGGTTGCGCGATCGAGCAAGGGGGTGCTGCTCGATCGAGCAACCTTGTTTTCAGCCTCTTTTTCGCCTTTTTTCGAACTTTGATCAGAAACTGCCAAGCTTTCATTGGTTTCATCCCTTATCATTTCAGGGCCTTTGTAATGGGTTCCATTCCTCAAAGTGATGGCATTGACTTATTCATGTGGTGGGTGTCCTTGATGAGGAAGATTACCCAGTTGTTTATGTGGATTTTGATTTGCCAATTGGGCAATTTGAGTGTCAACCATCTTGTTATGAGCTATCAGTTGTGAAATCTGAGCATCTTGCTTTTGTTGGATCATAAGACTCTGCTGCAACATGGCTTTCCGTTCCGCCATATCATTACTTGGAGGTGGTGGAGGTGGAGGTTGTTGGAAGTTTTGGCCACCTTGATTGGAACGGTTAAAGTTACCTTGAGAATTGCGATTCTGAGGAATCACATAAGATTAACCTTGTTGCTGAGGTGGTGGTGGGGTAGGATTAAGAACATTCTGACTTTGGTAGGAGAAATTGGGATGCTCTCTTGTCCTTTCATTGTAAAAGTTAGAGTACGGTGAACCTTGCTTAAAGGATTGAAAGGCAAGCACTTGATCAACCGTACTCATACATTCCACTGCATTATGCCCCATAGTACCACATCTTTCACAGGTTGGCTCTTGTTGAACCATGGCATGAACCGTTTGCTTATTTTCCAAGGACTTTGAAGTTTGTAACTCGGCAATTTTGGCAGTTAATGCCTCCAACTGAGCTACAATGCATTATCCGTACCTCCTCTCCTCACATTACCCCTAGGATTCCCATACTCAGCAGTGTGAGTAGCCATCTCATCAATTAACTTCCAAGCATTGGCATCAGTAGTGTTATTTTGGAATCTCCCATTAGCAGCAGAATCTAACAAATTCCTCTGATTGTCATATAACCCATTATAAAAAAGGTTGCATAAGAACCAAGTATCAAAACCATGATGTGGAACAGACTTGACAAGCTTTTTGAAGCGAACCCAGGCCTCATTAAAGTTCTCATTGGGACCTTGTTTGAAACTTGTGATTTGACTTCGAATGGCATTGGTTTTCTGTGGCGGAAAATATCTTTTGTAGAATGCAAGAGCCAAAGAATTCTAATCGGTGATGCCAAGTGCAACCATATCTAACTCACTCAACCAATCTTCTGCCCCGTCTCATAATGAAAAGGGAAACAACACCAACTTGATTTGATCTTGTGTCACCCCACCCGTTAAAGGAATAAAGCAACAATAATTGGTGAATTTCTCCATATGTTTAGCAGGATCCTCAGTGGGGCTTCCTCCAAACATGTTTCGCTCCACCAAAGAGATATAAGATGGACGAATCTCAAAAGTACTATTACCCGTAGTAGGGAGTTGAAATCCCTTGGGAATAGATGCAACAGTAGGCTCCGAGTGGCTGGCTAGAGTAGGCATGGTTGTAGTAGGTGCAGAAATAGGTGTATCCTCTTCTAAGGACGGTTTTTCTGCGACGAATTCGGCGTAAACTGTTTCAAGCGTACTCAAGTCTTCCGCTTCTTGAATTTCCTTCCAAAAGTTTCGTCTAGACCGGAGAGTCTTCTCTGGTTCGGAATCGTAGGGCACGAGAACGGACCTAGAACACCTGGGCATAAACAAAAACTAAAGAAAAGGATGAGAACTGTCTCAAGGAACTTAGGTTCCCTGAGACGAAGAAAGACAAACTAAGTAGAAACAAACAGAAAACTGTTGCCTCCCCGGCAACGGCGCCAAATTTGATAAGGGTAAAGTCGCGTCTCCTTAATCAAAGTAAACCTAAATCACAACTAACTAATAGTCAGCGGTAAGCAAGGTATCGAATCCACAGGGAGGCGGTAGTATTCTAATTTGTTAAACTAGGTTTGTCTCTTAAGTAACCATTTCTGGGTTTTGATTGTGGTTTCTAAACTAATAGCAATTAATAACAACAACTAAAGTAAACAATAACAACTAATAACAATAATAATAACAACTAATAATAAACAATTATGTTAGACTTGAATGATGAGAGAGAAAGTTAGAGAGAAGAAGCTCTAATTTTCTAGGGTTCTTGGTTTTTTAGCAATGGCTAAAAACAAAGCTAGCAATCATTCTCAGGTGAACACAAAAATAATTAGTAAAAATAATAGTGAATCAATTAATACAAACAATCCTATAGATTTAAATAATACGCCAGATAATAATAGTACTAATAATTTAGTGGGTAACAGTGCGCAATTTTCTTCGACCACCAACAAGGAAAATATTGTTACAGAGGCTAGAACTTTGGTTCAGGAACGATTTCAGGAAGAACAAATGGAACATATTGTGACAGAAGAAGGAGAGGAGAGTCAATGGCAAGAGGTAGTGTCTAGAAGGAAGAAGCAAGAGATGTCTCGTGCTCGGGAGGATAAGCTGGAATCCATTGCAGAATGTGAGGTGGAGGAAGTAGTACCAAAAGGTAATATTCTCAAGCTTACTATGGAGGATGTTGAGGAGGAACTTAAATTCTGGTCTTCTGCTATATATGGTTATGTTATGGGGGCAAACCCTCCTAGAATGGTGTAAGAAGGTTTTCTGCGAAGGACCCTTAAGGATTATAAAGTGTCTAAGATCTCTTTTCTACCAAATGGTCTGTTTATGGTTAGATTTGAGGAACTAGAACATCAGCAATTGGTGTTGAATAAGGGTATAATGTTGCTGGATGGTAAACCAGTTATTCTAAGACCATGGAATCCTAATGTGAGAATGGATAAGGTCTTTGTTAAGTCAGTGCCTATATGGGTTAAGTTGGTAGGATTGGACTTGAAGTTCTGGGGGGATAAATGTTTGGAGAAATTGGCCTCTTTAATAGGAAAATTTCAGAGAATTGATGATATTACTAAGCTGAGAACCTTACTTGGATTTGCAAAGATTCTAATTGAGGTTGAGGTGGATCAACAGTTTCCAACTCAGATTGTTTTTGAGGATGAAAATGGAGTGGAGGTTAGAGTGGCTGTGGAGTATGATTGGGTCCCAATCACGTGTCAGGTTTGTAAAGGAATGGGTCATAAGACGGAGGCCTGTAGGAAGATCAGAGTACCCACTGTATCTAAACCAATACGAATGCCAGTTGTTCAAAAACAAGTGTGGAAAAGGAAGGAGGATAGTATGAGGATAGATGATCAGGCTGCATTCCCAATTTTATCAAAGAGTATAGGAAGATTACATGTTCATAAGGAATTAGGGAAAGATAAGGTGAGGGAAGAGACACCTGCAAGTACTCCTGTCACTTTAAACTATGGAGCCTTATTTACTCCTGCAAGAGTAATTACTGGACTCACAAGACATGAGACCAGGATACCTGAAGGACAGCAGAGTGGCTTTATGTTGCAATTTAACAGTGCAATGGGGAAGGAAAGTGAATTGGTTGATAAAGGAGATGGGGATGGGGGTTCCTCATTTCAAAATGGTTAGAATTGGAGTTTGGAATGTTGGGGGCCTAAATAATGTGATTAAGAAAAAGTATATCAAATGGTACCTTCACCAGGCAGAGGTGGAGATATTTGGGCTCCTTGAGACAAGGGTGAAATCCTTGTCTCTAAAGAAAGTGGCTGATAATGTATGTCATGGTTGGTTTTATGAAACAAATAATGATTGTCATGAAGGTGGTAGAATTTGGGTCTTATGGAGGAGTCATAGGTGTAAGGTGGATATCATTGAGAAAACTGATTAGTTAATTCATTTACAAGTGCAGCAGTTAAATGATAATAAAAAAATTTATGTTACATTTGTATATGGCTTTAACAAGATTGAGGAAAGAACCCCTTTATGGAATGATCTACTTAGGATTAACCTGGTGGAATCTTGGATTATTCTGGGAGATTTTAACCATGTTTTGAATGCAAGTGAAAAGATTGGATTACCTGTTAAGGATGCTGAAACTATGCCTTTCCAGAATGTTATTAATGCTTGTGAATTGTGTGACATTAAAACTATTGGAGCTTTTTTCACTTGGAACAACAAGCAGCCTAGTGGGACTAGGGTTTTTAGTAGAATAGATAGGGTCTTGGTCAATGATAGTTGGGTTCAATTCAGGCCTAATGCCTATGCATATTATGGTCCTGAAGGAGATTTTGATCATTGTCCTTGTCTAATTGAGGAGGGTGGAGGTTATAGCTGTCAGAAGAAGTCTTTCAAGTTTTTTAATATGTGGAGTAAGGTTGAGGTGTATAAGGAGATAGTTCAGTTGGGTTGGTCTGAACAGGTTGAGGGTACTCCTATGTTTAAAGTGGCTACTAAATTGAAATTGCTAAAGCCTCTTCTTAAAGGGTTGAATAGAGAGTTGTTTCCTGACTTAGAGAGGAATGCTGATGTAGCTTTTGAAGTGATGATTAACTGCCAGAAGGAATTGCAATCTGATCCTACTAGCAGTGTACTCATGGATAAGGAGCTACAAACTAGAATGAGTTATAGAATGTTAGCTAAGGCTAAAGAGGAATTTCTGAGACAAAAAGCTAAGTGCCAGTGGGCTAAGGATGGTGATACCAATACTGCTATGTTTCACAGGATTATCAAGCAGAGGCAGATCCAGAACAAGGTTTTCAGAATTGAAGGGATTAATGGGGTGATGTATGATAAGACAGAGGATATTCAGCAGGCCTTTGAGGATTATTATAAAGACTTATTAGGATCTTGTGCTTCTACTTCTGATTTCTTTCCTCATATCATGAGAGAACCTCAAGTCTTACATGAGGATTGGGAGGGCCTTTGTTCCATCCCTACTGAAGGGGAAATTAGAAGGATTGTTTTTTCTATACCTATGGAGAAGAGCCCTGGACCTGATGGTTATACTAGCTGCTTCTTTCAATCTAGTTGGGAGATTATTAAAGAGGATATATGCCTGGCAGTTAGGAATTTCTTTTGTTCAGGCAAGTTGTTAAAACAGATTAATGCTACTAATATTGTGTTGATTCCTAAGAAGGAAAACCCTATAAGTGTTAGAGATTTCAGACCTATTGCTTGCTGCAATACTCTGTATAAAATCATATCTAAGCTCTTATGTGATACGTTATCCAAAGTTCTTCCTGGTCTCATTAATCCATCTCAAGCTGCTTTCATTAAAGGGAGAAGTATTATGGGAAATATCCTCATAAGTCAAGATCTTGTGAGATTATACAATAGGAGGAATGCTTCTGCTCGATGCATGATCAAGGTGGATTTGAGGAAAGCATATGATTCCATTGAATGGGATTTTGTATTAAGGATGCTGAAGAGTTTGAATTTTCATAGTCATTTCAGTCAGCTCATTCAGCAATGCATTACAACCACTTCTTATTCTCTTGTGCTGAATGGGAATTCCTATGGGTTTTTTCATGGTAGGAGGGGGTTGAGACAGGGAGATCCTTTGTCCCCTTTACTGTTTACAATCTGTATGGAGTATTTGAGTAGAATCCTTAAGGTTGTAGGGGGGCTTCCTGGGTTTAAATTCCATCATCTTTGCAAAGGATTAAAACTTAATCATCTTATGTTTGCTGATGACCTCCTTATCTTCTGTAAAGGAGATATTAGGTCAATTTTTATGATTGTTGAGGGATTCAGTAGTTTCTCTAAAGCTTCTGGGTTACAGATTAACAATGATAAGTCTGAATTGATAATGAATGGGGTTGATAGGGAGACTGAGGAATTCATTTTCATGCAAATTGGTTTCACCAAAGGTAGGCTGCCTTTCAAGTACTTGGGTGTAAATATTTCACATAAGAGATTGTCCAAGCATGACTGTAATGTCCTGATTCAGAAGATGACTGCTAGAATTAAGGGGTGGAATAGAAGGAAGATTTCTTACACTGGTAGGCTCACATTAGTGAAAGCTGTGCTCAGTACTATTCATACTTACTGGGCACAGATTTTCATTCTTCCTATGGGTGTTCTTGATAAGCTTAAGGCATTGTGTAGGAATTTCTTATGGGAAGGGGAGGAGGATTACACTAAGGCTCCTCTTGTATCTTGGAAATTTTTGTGCCATAGGAAGGAGAATGGAGGCTTGGGCTTATTTGATAGTAGGCTGTGGAATGTAGCTGTTGTAGGTAAGCTTGCCTGGTGGGTTCTGATTAAGAAGGATTTGCTGTGGATTAAGTGGGTTGATGCAATTTACTTGAAAGGTAGACCTTGGCTCACTTATCATCCTAATAGCTCGAGCTCTTGGGCAGGGAGGAAGGTATGTGCAGTCAAGGAAACTTACAAGACAGGGTTTCTTGATGGCAACTGGCAGGAAGGGGGAGATAGATATACAATAATCAAAGGTTATAACTGGCTGGTTGGTGATAATCTACCCAGAGACTTGTATAGCTGTACTGTTTGGAATAGGATGAATATTCCAAAACACTGCTTCATCTTTTGGCTGTCAGTCAAGGATAGATTACTCACATTGGATAGAATAGGGAGAATGGGTTTTACTGGCAGGGTTTGTTGCTTCCTGTGTGAGAGTCATATTGAAAGTCACAAGCATCTCTTTCAGGAATGTTGTTATGCACGTAAGTGTTTTGATTGTCTCACAGTTTGGACTCAGATTCAGCCTAGGGGAGGTCATGCTCCTTATACAATGATCAGAATGCGCAAGCCTACAGGTTTCATCAGGAAAAATTTTTGGTCGTTGGTGGTGGCTGTTTACTATGGCATATGGATGAGTAGGAATAAGTGTAGGTTGGAAGGCTATGTCATTAGGCCAGAAAGTTTAATTCAAGGGGTCAAAATGCAGGCTAGGATGAGGTTAATTCAACTAGATCTTAGGAAAATGAAGCAACATGAATATGGTTGGTGTAGGAACAAGGATTTACTATGAGGTCTAGGCTAGGAGGAAGGTGATAGATGAAGGTTGATTGTGTGTTTTAGTATTGATGTATTGATGTATTGATGTATTGTTGGATTTGAGCTTTGATTAATATAACTTACATTTGCACCAAAAAAATAATAAGCAATAACTAACTATAAGCAAGAACAAACTAATAAGGTTGAAAACAATGAGATTAAAAGTCTAGGGTCTCAGGTTCACTAGGATTATTGTTCAGGGGTAGGGATGTAGTCAACTATCATGCAATAAAGCTATCTAAGGTCACAAGATCGGTCGATTCAATTATGCCCTTTAGATCTACAATTTAACATGCGATCGCTATCAATAAACGAGTTCTATTCAATTATCGTAGCCTATCTTAGTCTTAACCCGGTCGGTGTCAATCCTAATTTGCGAGACTAGTTAATTAATCCTGGCCAGTAATCAAACAACTAGAATTAAAACGATAATCAAACGATAACCATGTAATTGCAATTCAATCAATTAATCTACCCCTTCTAACAATCCTAGATCCCCTTTCAACCCTAGAAAGGAAATTAGCTACTCATAACAATATAAATAACAACAATAATAATTAAAGTAAACATGATTAACAATTATGAAAGGATGAACAAAGAATAATTAAAGAACTAGAAGGTAATTGACTGAATAACAAAGAAAGATTAAGAATACCGATTACAAGCTTGAACTAAAGACAATAATCTTGATGAATAAAATCCGGAGGCAAGCAAACTAAATTAGGGTTTCTAATATTAAAGCATGAAAAGCATTGAAAAGCATTGAAAAGCATAGAAAAGCATGAAAGACGAACTTTCCTTTTATAATACCAAAAATCTAATTAATTAGGTTAAAGTTTAGGAAAATATGAAAAAGTCGTCGAAATATTGGGTTGCTCGATCGAGCAAGGGTATGTTGCTAGATCGAGCCACCTTCAGCCCGACTCGATCGAGCAAGGCACTATGCTCGATCGAGCAGCCTTCAAAATGGCTTGTTTCTTCGTTTTTCTTCATTTCTTTTCCACAGTTCTCGATTCCCGTGCCTAACCTTATACGATCCGACTCCGCCATGCTCCATATCAACTCTAAAAGCTCCAAATGCATCCAATCTGCATTAAAACATAACAAAAGCGGCAGAATCGATATTCTAGCTAAAATAGCATAAAATAAGCAAGGAAAGACGGTAAATCGAGTTATTTGCGTCTAAGGGAGGCATAAAATATATCTATAAATAATGATCATCAATGGGCTTTTTCCATATGATTTCCACTTACTCCCTTCATATACTCCCTCATAACCTAACTTCCTCACAACTAAAACTCCTTCTTTCTTACCAAGAAATCCCCAAAACCTAGCTTCCATATTTGATCCATCTTAGAATCATCGCTACTCATTCGTTTCTCGCTCAAATTCATCTAGGTTCGTCTCATTCTTCCCCTCTCATCGTCCTCTATCCGTTTTGGTAATAAAATTACCGTCTTTCTCGCTTTTCAAATTATCCGTCTTTCTCAAGGTGAATTATATTCATCTTTTATTATCTATTTGTAGGTGGTGACCTCCAAGATCCCGACAAAGACTACTTCTTGATTGAAGAGAACATTGAGGCAGAGTGAAAACGCGAAAAGGTAACGGTGAAGGGTTACTCAATAGCATTTACGTGTTTTCAATGTTAGAAATCGTATTTAGAATATGATTAGTAAGCTAAGGAATTGCGTTGTTGATGATGATTGTTGTTAGTTGATGATTGTTGATGATGGTTATTGATTGTTAATAGTTAATAGAAGTTAATTATGAAAATTGAAAATGGATAAACTTGTGTTGATTGTTCTTGGATGAACTGTGGTTCCCAGCCGGGTGCCCGGCCGCCGGTCTGCCGACCGGCTGGGGACGCAACAGAATTGAAGTTTGTTTTGATGTTGTGTTGTTCTCAGCCGGGTGCCCGGCCGCCGGTCCCCCTGACCGGCTGGGAACACGCTGTATTTTTGATGGTTTTTGGTTTATGCATGAGGCGCCAACCGGGTGCCCGGCCGCCGGCCGCCGGTCCCCTAACCGGCTGGCACCCTGCTGAAGTTATTTCCTTATAATTTCTAAATTCTTAATTTATAATAGTTTGCATGGTTCGTTTATCGTATAAATTTACGTAATGACTTAAAATATTAATGTTTCTAATATATGATATTCCATTCGCTTGTATCGCATGTTTTGTGACGGTTTTTGATATGTCCCACTTTGAGTCGGTTTTTACAAATGTTACGGTTTGAGCACTAATTTCCTATGTGCTTTGTACCCTCATTCCCTTGGCTACCTCCATGTTCGTAAGGCTGGAATGTCGGAACGGGGATGTATCCTTACTGCTTAATTGCACGTGTTAGTGGGCATATGACGACGTTGTTGGGAGGCGAACGCTTTGCGTTGATCGACCCGGCCGTCATATATTGTATACTTGCGAGGTGGTGTCATTGCATGTAGCGTACCGCTTGTTTTGATGCTTGTGCTCTTTTCCGCCTCTTTCGTGAATGTCGACCGAATTTGGGGTACTCGGCTTCTTTGATTGACCGAGTCTTGGATGCGAAATGTCATCGCTTGTCGAATCGGAACACGTTTATTCCGAGAGTCTGGCTAGGTTTAGACTAGGACCATATTATTATCGTCGTCCTACCAGGAGGAAATTAGTCTACATATACGAAATGTCATCGTGTATGCGTTCAGGGAAATGTTTATCCCGTGGATGCGGTTTTAATCATTCTTGCCATGTACACGGTGCTTGTGCGTGTCATTTACCGTGAGAGATGTCGTCAATATATTGTACGTTTGAATGGATGATTACATGATCGATTATTTGTGATCATTGCATGACTTGGAATGGTTTGTTTGTCGAGTCTCAATCTTATCAAAATTATACCGCTAACAGTGAGATGCTAATCCTAGTGAGTGTATATGGTTGCCTAAGAGTGTCTTCCCCGAGTCTTTGTATATTATGATGGATTCGGATTTTTACTTCATATGCTTTTATCATTATATATCGAATTGCCTATCTATCCTTATCGTATTTCACATGTATATCTATATATGCATTCTTCTACTTTTGTATTTCCTTTTATGTACGTTTAATGTGATATGGCTGGGAAAACCCGGAGTTACTCCCCACTGTCTGTGGCGTTCATGTTTTTCATGGATGAACAAGTTGCTTGATTGGATGGCTTTTTGCTTGTGGTATTTTGGGTTCGGGTGTGAGCTAGCGGGCGTTGTCACTGGATGAAACACCTCTAGACGTTATTTAGCTTGTTTACTAATCACTTTTACTTTGATAACATTTGGAGAGACTACGTCTCTTGTTGTAGTATATTTCGTACTTTGGTTTGTAATATTTGACACTCCTCGTTACTTTTCTTGTAACACCCGAAAATGTACCCTATTTTTTATAATGAAAATATTTTACGAATACCTTTCAGCAAATTTAAGTTTTAATTTAGAATTTTATGTTCCGAGTCGAATTTAGAATTTCCGAGTTCGTATTTGGAATTTCCGCGAGATTCCATGAGAATCCCGTCTTAAGGCGAGTTTGACTTTCCTTGACTTTTTCTTTCATATTCCACTCACTCCCTTAACCTATATTTCATTCAACACAAACCAAAACTCTTACTTCTTCCTTAAGCAAATATCAAAAACCTTGCCTCCATAAACTTTTCAATCTTAGAATTCACATAGCTCATTCGTTACTTGCTAGAATTCGCGTAAGTTCGTCTCATTCTTCTCCTCTTACCTTCCTTTATCCGTATTCATATTAAAAGTATCGTCTTTCTCGCTTTTCAAACTTTCCGTCTTTCTCAAGATGAATTTTATTCATCTTTTATGATCTATTTGTAGGTGGTGACCTCCAAGATCCCGACAAAGACTATTTTCTATTTGAAGAGGAGCTTGGCGATTAGTGAAGACGCTTAAAGGTAACGGTGAAGGGTTACTCGATATCATTTACGTGTTTTATGTGATTTCTAGGATAGAAACCGTATTTAGATTATGGTTAGTAAACTTATGACTTGTATTATTGTTGATGGATGTTGTTTGTGTTGGAGCCAGTGTCCTCCACAGTTAGTGCAATAACATAAATAAATCTCTGCAGGTTCACAGGGTATACTTTGTATTGTAATCAGTTGATTAACGTTTATGTAACAACCCGAAAAATACCAATTTTTCTAGTAAAAATATTTACTAACACTTTTCAGTAGAACTTAAGTTTTTAAAATAGGAATTTTTGTTCCGAGTCGTATTTTGAAAATTCCGCGTTCGTATT